>VWZW01003558.1:1949200-2079166 GCA_013397115.1 Edolisoma coerulescens | reverse complement strand
AGCCCCGGCAGGTGCGGAGGCTCCGGCCCCGCCGCACACACTCCGGGAGGGACATCGGTGCCTCCCGTCGCTCGCCCTCCGGCTGTCCCCGAGCGGGGAACGCGAGGGGAGCGGGCCCGCAGCCCCCGCCGGGACCCCCGGGCGCTGCCCGCCTGCGCTCCCTGCCCGCACCCCGGGCGCTCAGTCCCGGCTCCCTCCCGGCTCTGTCCCGGCTCCGCTCCGCCGGGCACGGTCCCATCCCCGCGGAGCCGCCGCTTGCTCCCTGCAGTTTTCCCCGTAGCCGGTGGACACCGCTGGTTTGCGAAGAGTTTCCGCGGAGCGCTGCCCGGGAGCGGTCCAGAGGCCACTGGCCGTCATGGCGGGGGGAAAGCCCCGCATCAGCAACTGCCCTGTAGTACGTGCAACGGGATTGCGATGTACTAAGTATTCAGAATATTGAAGTCTTCTTTAGGGCGCCTACTTTTATCATCTTTGTATTTTCAAGCGTTTCTCAGGTAGTTTGTAAAAGTCAGTTACATTGATGGAAATAGGATACACAAAAAATTCTTTTAAAACCCTTTTAAATTTTTTGTTACTGTATAATACCAAAATTCGGGAAACCATGCTGAAGGTGAGTGTAAGCTGCTTGTCAGAGGAAATGTTTATCTGTCAAACTGCTGGTCTAGATGCCTTAGAAATTGTGAAGCTGCTTAAAATGCAGAGAGACTCCTGAGTTGGATTTCCAGCTCAGTGTGCACCTTTACACGCGGTTTTGTATTCATTGGTGACAAAGGATAACCTGCTGCTGGTTAAGCAGAGGGAAAGATGGATGAGCGCAAGTCCTAAAAAGTGGTGAGTGCCCTCAAAATCTTGATGTGTTTCGGGAGGTGGTCAGAGCCACGTAGTCTGGAACTCTAAATCTCTTTAGCTTTGTGAAGTCCATCTGAATGAAATGGATGTCCTAGAACAAAATACGGTACAGTTTAGCAGGCAGCCCAGCTGTGAAAAGTAATGTGCTACCTGTGAGTACTAACAAATGTATGTTTTCAAATTAAACTTTCCTGTTAATCACTGATATTTCAGGAGTACCAGAAAGAGAAGTTATTTATTCGGCAGGCTTCTTAATTGCAGCAACTACTTTGACTTATCCTTCATTTAGTTAAGATTTTTATTTACTGGAACCTTCCTTTCCAAAACCCAGTAATTTGTAATACTTGATGAGTAGGAGATCCACTGTCAGTCACTGAATGTTTGCACTTGGAAATTAAAAATAGCCAAAATATGTTCTGTGGAAAGAAAAATCTATTAAAAACATGTATACATGGGAGCTATTTGCAAAAAAGATTATACATACCAAAATGTAGGTATTTTCAGTATAATGCTGAACTTTCAATTATAAGTTCTAGAAATCCTTATTTATATTAAATATGTGTCTTTGAAAGGAAAAGAATTCTGCACTCAAAACATAATTTCAATACTTAACATAGAGAAAAGACATGGAAAAGGGAGTAAGGTTCTGATGTTGTAGATGGTGAAATGAGACATTTGGAGAAGAGACAGATTTTTGTGAGTTTTTGTAACAGCCCCTGCTGTTACGCTCACGGCTCTTGCACTGTATTTTTAAAAGCTGTGCAGGTGGTTTGTCCACAAGGAGACTGCAGAATCACCAGGTTCTCAGTCCTAACTCTGGATCTGAGGTTCTGGGCCCAGAATCACAGCTTAATGAATTACTGTCATTTTGAAAAAATTACTATGTCATGCATCAGAGATCATTACCAGATTCTGTTATTAAATGTCTCCTAAAAAATGTGAGAGAACAGACAGGAACTTGAAGAGAGACCACCTTTTTTTTTTGTAATTACGAGTGTGAGGATGAGTGAAGTACTGCATATTCCCATTTTATCTATTCAAGATGTGATTTCATTTGAGCTAATCAAACTGCCCCATCAGCTCCACTGACGTTTCCAACTTTTCCATTTGCCACCTCCTGCAGTAATTTCTCCCGTGCAGTCTCTTATGGATTCCATGTGTCTCTCTGTGAGGCTCTGACTGCCTCTCTGAATTCATCTGACCCCAGTACAACTTCCCAGGGTCTCGTTTCTCTCCCCAATACTGCTGCATTCTTGTCTCTTCCTGGGGACATACGTAAACTTTTCTGAAAACCAAAGAACTGGGTGCAGATCTTTGAACCAGTAAAGGCATTAGTGCTTTTAATTTTGAAGTAGTGGGGTTTTCTTCCTGTACAGCATTTGCTTGGATCAAATAATCATGCTCTGGGGCCTTCGGGAGATAAAATATACATGGTGGGAAAGGGAAGAAAAGCAGAATTTACTGTGTCAAAGAGAATGAAGTTTGATCAATTTCCATGTGATTTGACTTTCAGCTTCCTAACTTGTTACAAAAGGGAAAAAAAGCAAATGTGTCTACTCTCCTGTTTCAGTTTCAGCTCAAGAGTTCTTCTGGAGAAAAAGATCTGAAGGCATAATATTGAGGAAAGCACTAGAAAGCTAAATGAATGCTATGGGAAGAAGCCAGTAGATTATTTCAATATTTTGTTCTGAAAAGTCAGTGTGTGAGAAACTAAAATGGGCATCAAGTGTGAAAAATGCCCAGCACATGCTTGGGTGAAACCTGTGCTGGTTAAAGTCATGGCTTTCGTTATTGGTAGCTGCATTCTTCATGAAGCATTTTAATTCTAGTTTCAAGACATGAGGTGTTTGTTAATTTGACACAGGTGAATGGTGTCCATCCAGAATGCAGATTTCAGCTGGAGATTCACAAGGAGGAAACAAGGTGCATGGAACTTCTAAAGAATGCAAAGCCAGTGGACTACAAAGGTAAGAAAAGAAAAGCTGTAATGTAGAGGTAACTGGAGTATTGAAGATTTTCTCCCTTTACCTTCTTTCCTGTTGCGATTGCAGTTTCTGTAGTTGTCTGAACTGTGCTTGGGATTTTATGGATTTTAGAATTTATGCAGTTTTGCATTAAATGTATTGCTGCAGCAAGCAGGTGGTGAGAGGTGTGCAGGTGCTAAGAATGCACTGGCTGGGACACGAGCTGGGAGCAAGCACATTTTCATGTGTTGAGGTGTTGCAGTATTATCTGACTGGCAGAGGAGCTGCAGGCTGGTGAGGACAGGACCAGCAGAAAGAACAAATCTGAGGGAAAGCTGGAAGCCTTGGATCCAAGCATCTCTCTCTAGCTTTTGTTGAGAGTAAAGTACTAGTGGCAGGAAGGATGTCTGGGTCGCCCAAGTGGACAGTGTCTCAGACAGAAGATCAGATTCACCCCCACAGGGCCACGGAGTTGTGCAAAGGGAAACCCAGACAGTCCTGTTACACCCAAACCCCCAACTCTCTCTGTTATTTTATTGTTTTCATTTTCTTTCTGCATAGAAAGATAAATATCTAGGTAGTGATACAGCAAACTGTAATTTAATGGAAGGAAGAAGAATAGTAGATGTAATGATTTTTGTTAGGTTTTTGGGTTTGGGGTTTGTTTGATTTGGGGTTTTTTTGTGGGGTGTTTTGGTTTTTTAGATTTTATTAGATTCCCTTGCTACATTTTTGTGTTAGTAGAACAAAAGTTTATGGAGAAATGATGTTTTTCTTGTAAGTTGAAGCTGCTGGTAAAGCCGTTTGTTCAGCAAGCAGAATACAAAGCCGACAGATAAATTCAGCTTGGCAATATGTGGTTTATTTGGGCTTTTTGTGTTCATTCAGTTTTGAATGCACTCTGAAGATGACTATGGGACCTCAGAGACCTGCCATCTGCAGTGCCCTTTGAGCATAAACATGAGTCTCAAGTTATTATGCTTTCTCCACCTGTCCTCAATTTTGATGTGTAACTCTCTCAATGCGTATTCCAATATTAATTTGTATGAAATAAAATAATTCAAAGGATCATCAACATTTTTTATTTCAATATAATTTCCTCTTTTTATTAATCCAGATCAGTAATCAAAAAAAAGTGAAAAATCTTACTGGAATAATTCATCTAGATTTATGGCTTTTATTTATATATGAGTGGTGAAGAGAGATGGCTGCTACATAAATAATACTAGTGCGAAGCCAGATGGAGAAATAATTAGTAGCCCATCTTAATGAATTAAATCATGAACCAATAAGTTCACTGTTAGCTGTTTTATGGCTTTGAAAGTCAAGACCTCCTCAAGATACACTTTTGTGACCCAGATGCTGGACTGCTCCAAGGGTATCTTTTGTGCTGCACACCAGTTTTATTTTGGGTTCCCTAGGGGAAAAAAGCAGTTTGCTGTCAGTATTTTCTTCCCAGCCTCTTTTCACTGGAAGAGGGGTGCCTCCTGAAGGCCAACTTCTGTGGAAGAAAACTCATGTCTTGGAAGGACACAGGATGTCTGATGGTGTTGATTCAACCCTGCAGACAGTGGCAAAACAGCAGTGCAAGGATTTATACATTTTATTGAATGTCTGTCTGAAATTAAAGGAATATTCCATTTTGTTGGAGACTGAAATAAAGCCCCTGTGGTGATGAACCTTTAAAACTGCTTGTTTAATATTACAGGAGAATTTGTTCTATGCTTCCTATTATAGATACCCTTACCAAGAACCTTCAGAGGGTAGCCTGTGTTGTATGCATTTACATTTACAAAAATAGACATTCTCTGTGTGTCCTTATTTTCCTAATAACCTCTCTGTAATCATACAAAGAAGTAAGGACTATTTAGAGCAGATACTCTGACTGCTGATAAAGAAGAATTACTAATGAAAATTGGCAAGCTGGAACTGGTCCAAGTCATAGTTCCACGTGTAACTTGTAGTACATTTGAGACATAATTCTTTACAATAAATTCCCAAATGCTGTTCCACTTTTTCCTGGATGGGAAAGATGGTTTTACAGCCCTTGTCATGCCTTTCTAGCTTTAGTATGTGCTACCTGACTTACAAAAGCTGTTAATGAAATCTCGTGAAGGTAATGTCTTGAATTTGGAAATAAAGGTTCCCTGAGATTTTCTACAGAAGGCTTGGACCTCCATTATCAAAATCAGTGGGAGCATTTTCATTAATTTATTGGGCACCTTGGAAATCTTCACACCTCTGTGTCACCTATATGCTACAGAATTTGGCTGGCATGCACAGCTACTGAATTTTGGAGGATCCAAATGGTATGGAACAAGTAGTCTCTTCTTTGAACTAGATGGCAGTTATGTATTGAATATCTTGTCTGTCTTCTCAGCTCCCAGATAGGGATATAAAAAGGAAACATTTAAAGGCAATTGAAGTTTCTTTGACATGGTATAATGATCTTACACCTGAGCTGTCTCAAGACATAGAATTTCATAGAATTTCACTGAGTAATTTTTGCATGGCACCTAAAATCACTGACTATGAAGTCTGTGAAGCACTTGCATACTTCATGGCTTAATTAAGCAGCAGTGTGTTTTGCAAAGAAACACTCTATAAAGACTGTGCAAATACCCTTTGAACAACGCTAAGGATATGCTAAAACCAAAGGACACAGTTGATTTAAATTCTGTTCATTTGCCAATGTCAAACTGTGGGACACCCAAACCTCTTGCTTTGCACCCTTTGGGGGATTTTCAGGCATTAGCACACACTTTTCCATTAGTGGACAGCATTACACTCCATTTAGGGAAGAAGTCACTCTCCAAAGACTTGTGGCAGTGCTTTCTTTTCTGTAGTGCTCTTCAGAACATGTGGTTGTTTATTTTATGAAGACTGCATTAGCTTTCTATCCACATTTGTTTTCTTCTTTCCTCCTATAGTTTGGCCCCTGAGGTATGGATGCACCTTAGCTGGGAGCCTAGGAGAGGTTGGGTTTTTCTTGGTGCACATTTTATTTTTGAAGGGCACATGAATTGCATTCTAGCTAGCTCATAGTAGCTACAGATTTTGAGGTCCATATGGAAAAAACTAATTTGTTTTTTTTATCTGCTACCCATGGCTTGTCTTCTTACAAAAAATGGAAACCTCCCAAGAAAAGTGATTGAAAATACATAAAAATTTTCCTGCTGCAAATTTCTTCCTTTATTCCATATTTAGAATTTTTCCTTGTAAAGAAACTGGCTCATTTCTCTTCACCTTTAAGTGGAAAATGAAACCTTATGGTCAAAAATGTTAAAACTCACTCAGCAGAGTTTTTAACAGAATTCTACAACAAGAAGTTCTAAAAAAAGATTTCATTATAAAAAAAATGAAGTTTAGGGGTTTTGATTCATCTTGGATGGAGTGGCTCCACATTTAAATGTGTCTTTTCAGATCTTGCTTCACAAAATATTTTTTTGTGAGACTCATATGTCAGAAAACATTTTTAATTTTAGATATGGCATCTTAACTTTGAGGAAGGGATGTAGATGAAAAGAGAAATGGCTTTGGAAAGAATTCCATAAACCTTTCAAAGAGAAGCTTCATAATGCAGCTAGTAATAGGAAATTGAAAGAGACGAGACTACCAAAATGATGCTCTTAGTTATTCATAAGTTTAAAGCAAGAGGGACCAATATTGCTGTATAATCCAGTCTCCTGAATTGCGCTGTCAATAGAGTTTCCCTCAGTGACTCCAGCACTGAGCTCATGATCTTGTGGATGAAACAGAGCTGTTCAGAACAGTGGGATGAATATTCAAATGTTGAACCCGTGGAAGGTTGTCCAGAAGTTAACTTATCCAGCTAACTTACCTGTTAAGGTTGTTTGTCCAGTAAGAAAGGTGCCTATTTTGCATGTACACCCCCCCACACACTCCTGTGTATGACTAGGCAAACCTGGTGGTCACTCTGTCATCCACATTAGTCAATAGAAGACTGACACAAAGCCAGATGAGGCCTTTCCTTCACTATGTGAAAAGGAATCTCCTCAAGGTTTCCCCTTTCTTAATGTTCCCAATCTCATCAAGGCCTTGCATCAGGTTTTGTTTAGTTTTGAAGCTATTTTCTCTGTAAAATGAGTCAGTAGTTCAGACTGCAGCATTGCTTACAGTCATCTGAGGTAGCATGCAAAGTAGAATTAAATGAGATGCTGAGATCATGGAACTTCTTTCATGCAGCACCAGTAACTCTTGGAAGAACAACTTTAGCTTTCTTGAATCCCTGTGCTGCTGCTTTTCTGGCTGTAGTACAGACACTGTACTACAGACATGTTGCTGCTTTTTAGTTCACACATTTTTTATGAAGGAAGCCAAAGGGGCTGCTTTGGATATGTGTCTGTTTTGGCTTTCACTGACTGAAGTGTCATCATTAATGACACCACATAAAACTGATCATCCTTACAGTATTGACAGTATCTGGGCTTTGTGGCATAATGAGGGCAGAAGGGAGGCAGAGCTTTGTCTTTTGAGGAGGCTGGGTGAGAAGAGTGGGAAAGAACCTTGAATGAAAGGAGTTGCCTACTGAAAAATAACTAACAGGAAATAAAATGGCGAAGACTGAGAAAATGTCCTGATCAGACTTCTTCAAAAAATCACACATAATAAAGCTTAATAAGAGTGACAATAACAAACTGTTTTGGAAAGAAGAGAAGCAACATGTGTCCACAATGATTTTGAACACCTGAAATATCTGCTCTACACAAAATATAAAAAGCAATTCAGCATTAGACATTAACATATGGCATTTGTAGCCCTGTAAAAGGAACATGCACAGCCATAAGTGAATTTATTGTGTTTTCCAGAAGATTCTGAAGGAAATACTGCCCAGCATAGTTTTGCACTTGAGTCCTGATAAAGATAGCTGTAGCCATGGCAGTCTATTCTCCATGACATCCAACGTTCAAATAGCACAAGGAAGAAATTTTGAATACCAAAACCCTGAAAGAGCTTCACCTAATACAATAAATAGCACAATGGTTAGACATAATACATACTAGCAGAAACATATGGTCCTACTTCTTAATAGAGACTTTTTAATATTTTGTGGTGGGGTTTATATGAACAGGAGATAGGTATTTAATGGTAGTTTTGAACAATGTACAGCATGCCAGAATTGGGGCAACATAAAGATGAAGGTACCTCTTAACAGCTTTGGCTATACATACATTAATATATTTACGTAAGAATAGAAAATAATGTTCTTATGGTAAGAGTATCATGCTGTCCAGTCATACAAAAAAAAAATGTTCTTGTCTCCAGAGGGCATTTTGAGTAATTGGAAAGCAGGCTTTTCTTGGAAAATTTTCTTTTTTGAGAGGGTTTTTTTCAAAGTTTTAGGTGGCAACTTCCGTATTTCCCTACAGAACCCTAAAAATATGTAAATTACATTAAATGTAAAACTGGCCAAGAGATTTTTGATTCCCTAAAGGGAAACTGTTCTTCAGAAGGGAAATAAGACATTTCTTCTGAAGTGTTTCATTTAGTGAAAATCCAGAAATCCGTTAGAAATCTCAGAAACACTATTTTTCCCATTCCTGGTAATAGAACTGGCTTTTGAAGAACCTGTGAACTGCAAACATTTTAGGTGAATATGAGATAAACTCTGCTTTTTTCATCATTCTGTTTCAACTAGTTAAATCTGATGTATACTGTAGCATTTCAAATTTCTGTTTGCTATCTATGAGTAGAGTTCGTTGACTGGAAATTATAAGTTTTTACATCGGCATTTCCTCAGCATTTCTGAGTAACTGGAGCTGCTTCTTGACCACGTTGCAGGCAGTGCTTTTCATTTCCACACGACCGCGGGTGGGCAGCGCCACGCGGAGGGGCTTTGGGCAGGCAGGGTCTGGCAGGGTCCTTCCCCCCAAGTCAGGGCAGCCCCAGCCCCGGGCATCTGTCACCTCCCTGCCACAGGGACATGTCACCTCCCTGCCACAGGGACATCAGCCTGCAGAGGCAGGCACGGCTCTGAGGAGGATGAAGGCAGGTGCAGCCCCGGCGTGGCTGAAGGTCCGGCCTGTTGGTGCTCTCAGGGCCCTGAGGCAGCGTGGAACAGCAGCTTTTTTGGGATTGTCTCATTCCTATTCCCGCTCAAAGCAGTTCTGCTTTGCTCCCAATTTGCTGGCTTGTGTAGCACCTCCTTTTCGGTTCTTTTTTATCACTTGTGTGAAAATGCAGAAGGAATGTCAGTCCATATATGTTCATAATTCCCATGCGACCTAAGTTCCATTCTGTGGCACACAAACCTGCAGTCTAGAAAGCGTTGCCCATAAGAGGTGAGATGGTTCCTGCTCTGCCAAGTTAAGTACAAAAATCAAAACGTTTCTCTGTTTGAAAAATAAACCCTAGGCTAGCTGTCGACTTTCTGACTCATTTTCAAAGCACTCTGTTGTTTTTTCATGTTTTATGCACGCCTAGACAGTTTTTAAAAATGCTAAACCTCTCTTGGAAGTGACAATTTTTAAATCCAAATTCAAAGTGCCACCTAGTGGTTATATATTTATAAAATGTGTCCATAAACAAAATCTTCCAGCACAAGCCCCAGTGTTTCATGCTTTTATGGATGAAGAAGCACATGTAGGTAAGTGAACTTGTTGCTCAAAGACTGGATCTCAAAAAGCAGGATGATGAATGTGGTGGCAGTACTTATGTAAGCTGAAGAAAAAATGAGAAACAAAATGTGGTTTATAGTCTGTTACGTTTCCTTTCATTATGAACTATCTGCAAATGCATGACAAGCATTAAAGACCAAACATTCAAATAAAGCAAGTGATCTCATTGAATCTAGCTAACAATAGCATCTGCAGTATCCTCTGGAGGAACAGGAGAGGGGATCAGTAGAAGAGACTTTTGAGCGAGTCACTGAGCAAGGGTTTTCTGGGAAGTTTGGTTGTTTCCTTGGATATGCTGTGAATGACACATAAGAGAAAAAAATGGTGGAAATGAAGAGATTGAAAAGGGATTGTTCTATGCAGGGTGCAGGAGTGTTCTTCTAGAAACCACAGAATAAGGGATGAAGAACCTTTTTTCTTTTTGCCTTTGCTAGCTTTATTAACAGTTGTTAATGGCTTAACCCCAGAGATCAGCCCAGCCCCACACAGACACTCGCTCACTCCCACACCAGCAGGATCAGGAAGAGAATTGGGAAGGTAAAAGCTGGAAAACTCTTGAGTTGAGGTAAGGATAGTTTGACAGGGAAAGCAAAAACCTACTGTTCAGCACAAATCCAAAATACAGCCCCATATTAACAAATGTGAAGAAAATTCACTCTAAACCAGCCAGAAACAGCACAATAGTTAAAGAAAAAGGTAACAAATATAATAGTAGATGTGCAGAAAAAGTTGATGAGCTAACACAGATCAAGCTGGACTGGCTTTATATGTACATATCAAAGTGAAAGGACAAAAATACTCCATGCTTGAGAATTCATTGAAGCACAGTACAAACATAGAGACTAAATCCATTAATGAACATAAAAGAAAAAGGATGTACATTAAAGTACGTCTGGGTACTTAGAATATTTTAAAAATACTATAAAGAGAATTACAGACATTATGTGAAATAAACATTGGAGCAATTTAAGTTTTGCTTAAAAAGTGAGCTGTTTTCTATAGAAAGTATCTTTTTACTGATAAAATTGTTACCAGGACTAAAACTTAAAACCTTATTTAAAGCAAAAAAGTATAAGTATTTTGTATCTTACTTGATTAATATCCTTCAGAGACAGTAGAAAACAGGCCTATGTATGTGAGAGATGGGTAAAATTTCCAGGAAATGAGACTTTAGATAATGATTTTATGAGTGCTGCACTGACAGATGACAGTCCAGAAATCTTAACACTGGATGGATTAATAGCTGGACAAAGAGCTGTAGAGAGTGAGTAGAGAGGAGAATATTAAGTTTGATCAAGTTAGGTATTCTGTGTAGAGAAACAGAAACATTTAGTGTAGCATTTACCTCCACTTCCCAACAGTGTGGTATTTAAAGCACCATAGACTGTTCTATGGTCACTGGAAAGAAAGAGGCAATTGCTGGGGGCAATTATTGTGGCCTAACTTCATGTGTTTTAAGATGAAGTGCATCATTCTCTGACACCTTCTGGCGTATGTCATTGCATATGTCATTGTTGTAAAAGGATATTATGGTGGGTGAAGAGCAGTATCTGGAGACCTGTGAAACTCACCAAGATCTCCAGTTGTGCCACATCTTTGATTTCCAAATCAGTAGGGAATTAGTTGCTAGTTTTAATTGTGCCGAATTGAGCTTGTGCCATACAAAAGAGACACATTGTTGGGATGGAAGAGACAAATTGATGCAAGTGTAGTAAGAGTGGACTCGTTAATTGTATCGTTAATTGTATCCCACCTCTGCATTAGGGTATGTTTTCCTAAGAGAAGAGAAAGACATATCACTGCAATATCGTTAAAAATCTGTAGTAATTGTAGGAAGGGGGCAATGAGGAAAGGTATGATTTGAAAGCCCAGAAGGTGCATTGTCGTTTAATAGCTGTAATTCTAGCAGTAATTACACCAGTAACACCATTTCAGCATTCAGACCTGACCAGTTCTCAGATGCCCACTGTGGGCATTCAGTGACTATAAATGCCTCCAGGACATTTCAGCAGTTTTCTCAGATGTCCTGTACCATAATCAATAAGCCTGTAGATACACATAAATTGAGGCTTAATATTCTTGGAATTCTGACAACAGCCACTCGAGTTTCACTCACATGATTTTTGATGCATTTGAATGTAGTCTAGATGTAGGAAATACATTTTTGGTGTTATTTCAGCCATTTGATTTAAGGAGTCTGAAACAGTATCATTCTCTCCTGGGCCATAGATGCCTGCGAAGTCCTAAAATACTGAGGAAAAATAGGGAAAAAAACACAGTCCCCAGAAACCATTAGTGACTTGTGATGTTTTGAGCATCAAAAACTTAGTGTACTGAGTTCCTTCCAGCAAGCTGGCTTTGAGATTTGATACAAATTGTGTTGATTAATTTTGGTAGGAATAGGACTTGAAGCTAAATTTTTCTGTATAGTATTCTATTTAATTGAGGCTTGAATAAGAGTTTTAAGTGGTTTTTGTGGAAAACGTAGCAATGGAGCCCTGAAGTCCACATAGTTCAGCTGCCTGTTTGGCAAAACCTTAGCCCAGTCCATATACAGCAGCATAGGAAAAATTTATAAAGGCCTCTGAGCTGTTTGCAGGTTACTGTAATAAACCCAACATTTTACAGAGAGTGGATTAAACAAAAGGGAAAATTTGAGAAAGTCATCAGCTTCCATGGGTGTGCATGAACACTTCCATGATTCATCTCAACTCTCACTGTTAGTGGAAATGGGGTAGAAATAAAAACGTCTGAGGTCTCACAAGATGATAATTATTCTTGTGTACTCCAGGGCTTGTTTATGCTGGCTCAGGCAGTCCATCAATCAAAGCCAAAAGAGTTTCATTTTGTCATTGTAGTTCTGAGTGCCAGCAGATGAAGAAAATAGTTTCTTTGTCTTTCTGATTACTTGTGTGTCATGTTGTTGATGTTGTTTTTGGCTTAAAATCAACTGGGGAGGAAGCATGACCTGAACTGGTTCAGGTAAACACTCTTTTACTTTGCGTAAGCCCTGGTGTTACATCATAGAGATTTGGGCTTGGTTTTGACCCAGAACTGCTGCTCAGTAAGCACCTAAGCATGTTGAAATACTATTGACTTCAAAAGCTGTGAAGGTGACCTGCTCAGATGTAAACCTCAGAAACTGTATACAGATGGCTGAGCCACCATCAGAGATACCGCCAGGAAAGCCAAAAGAGGCTGATGCAGCATACAGGGAAGTGGAGGATAAGGCATTACGTTATCCACGCACAGAGAGAAACTTTGTGAAGTGTTCCCTTTAGTGATCCCTTATTTTTAGCATCATCTTTCTGAATATAGAACAGATGCTGCATTTAGAACTGTTCAGTCCTAAGGGGAGTGAAGAAAGACCCAATCCTCACAAGCGAGTCCTCTGGAGAATTGCACTTCCTTGGGAAACTGTATAAAGAGGACTCTGTGGAATTGGTGATCAAATGCAGGATTTCCCCCATAATCCTCCTCTCATCATCTCCAAACCTTGTACTTGGTACCACACCAAGGCTCCCTCCCAGCTATCACTCTTGGATGGATGTTTCCAAAGGAAAGCAAGTCCCATGGGAACACTGTGCCACTGGCTTTTCTTCATGCTGCATCTAGGACATAGCCCTGGGACAAATCCAGCTGCTGGTCCTGTAACACATTCTTTGGTTCCCTAGTTTACGTGCGCTTTGAAAGTAACTTAAACTTTGAAAGCAGGATGCTGCACATTTTAAGTCAACACAAGCTGTCCAAGTTTAATTGCACTAAAAAGTTTTTATACAAATATAGAACTTCTAAATATTCCTTTTCAAGTTTCATTTAACTCATGTGGCTTGATTTTGGGCATGACCTCACTAGCACAGAATAAATTAATAATGAATTGCTAATGCTATAAATATTCTGAAGAATAATATGGCTGTGAGCAGTTCCTAATCCAAGTTTTATGTTCTCTGCTGAAAGGAACAAACTGTCCCTTATACTGCTAATAATCTTATGGAGATAATACCAGTGGGATAATAGTTTGGTTTTTCTCTTTAGCATTAATTTCAAATTTAAATTGTTAATTGCCTTATCTGAAGATATAAATGCCCAGAATTTTGCACATGATTCTTTTTTTCAATAACTTGAACTGAGATAATATGAGTAACATTTCCTTACTTCTTTGTCCTCTCAAGGCTTATACTGAGAAACTTTCAGAACTCTTTGCTTAGCTTAGAAGATATGCATTATAAATAGACACCTTTAAACAGGGAATTGTTGAGCCAAATGCCTATAGCAGCTGCAGGAAGATTTACACCCATTCACAAGATACAGCCTTTGAGCCACATTAATATAGATATCAACATGGGCAAAGCTGTAGCAAGTTACTCTCTACTTGTAACGAGCAGTTACTGCCACTGTAAAATACGTCTATGAAATTTGAAGGCCCCCTTCCCTTCCTGAAACCAAAATATAGAAGCATTCCTTGTTCAAATGTCTGTTATTTAGTTTGAGAGATTATTCTGTAAATCCATGCCTGTTGTTCCAAACATTCTCCAATCATGATGCATTCCCATCATATGTGGTGTTGAGTCCAGTGAACTACTTACATATTTATTTATGATGTTCAATCTGCTTGATAGAAAACTCCATTTTAACTGTGATTAAGAAATTCTCAAAATTTTGCAATTCTTAATAATCCATATCAATGCTCAGGAGTTATTTTTTAACGTTTCTTAATTTTTCTTAGCATCCTCACATCACAATGACATTGTTTTAATGAGAGGTTTTGCAAACAATGTATTAACTGACCTAAAAGTTGGCTGGTCAATCAGCAGACTCTTATGATTCCTTTAAAGTTTTCATAGAAAATATCATTTTTGCAGCTTTCTTGAAGGACTCTAATATTTTTTGAACCCCTCATCCAGAGCTTTCACCAGGTCTTTATAAGGTAAACCCAGCTTTCGAGTCTGTTAACGCTGGTTTTGTTTCAGGATGTGTTGGAGTTTGGGATAACATCACCTGTTGGCGTCCTGCGAAGATTGGAGAGACTGTCACTGTCCCTTGTCCAAAAGTATTTAGCCTTTTTTCTGGCAAACCAGGTATTTTATTTTAAGATGTGTTTCTACTGGCTTCTTTTTGGTGTTCTGTAACATAATATGCTAAAATTGGTTTATTTGGGGGTTTTATTTCCTTTACAGAGTTAAAATTCTTGTCGGAGCTGTTCAGGATACACCATGAAAAGACTGAATTATCATCTTTGTGTTCTGTTTGGTGTTCTTTGAGTTAGATACTAAATACATTTTCTGATGACAGTGACACTCACCAAAGCTGCAGACATTCCTTGCTCTTTTTTGACCTATTTTGTTAATTATTAAGGCAGCTGAGCCTGACTGATGTCTCTAACAGCTGCCAGCAGGTCACATGTAGGTTGTTCCTTCTGTGCCTCAGGAGGGGAGCTCTCCCTTGCCGTCATGAGAATAAAGAGCCCACATTAACAGATAATACCTAAAAATTACTGCTATTGCAGTTTAAGGCAGTTATTATGAAACCTTTTATTCTGCTTTTTAATGGAACTTGAAAAGAGCTCATCAGTGTCTCAGACTGCTGAAACAATTAACTGGTTTAAGTCTACCATATTCTGCATCATCTTGTCAATACATCATATTTTGCCCTATGGCATGTAAGTGGGGTTTTGAAAATAGGTGATGCACACAGAGTATTTCACATGTATCTCAAAATGCTGCAGGAAAAATCTTATCCCCATTGCTCATGAAGAGCTGGTGAAAGATGCAAACCTTATCACAGTTCTTTTTTTTTTTTTTTTTNTTTTTTTTTTTGGTGGGGGGGTGTCTCTGTGGAGGGCTTTAACGATATTACTTTTAACTTAGAGGTTAATCTGGGGTATAAATAAATATCTTTAGATCAAAACTGTTGATTAAGTCTGTTCCCATAAAAAAATAGATAACTAAAACAATCTACAGATGAGCAAAGGTTTTAATTCCTGGAACTGGTAAATCTTGATTAGTTTATCATGGACAGTCTAAACAATTTGTAAAGGGGAAAGTATGTGTAATCATCAGTAAATCTTGTGAAATCTATAAATGTTTTCAAATTACTCAAATGAAGATAATAAAGTGTTGTCATGAGACAAGGCAAACTAATAAATATCAAAAATTCAAAATCTGAATTAAATCATGCTGCTTCTGTCTATTTGCCAAAAGATAGAGCATGCACACTCTCTCTGGAGTTTATTTCACAACCTTTAGTTATAGTGCAACAACATTTTAATTTTACTATAAAAAAACTGCAATAAATACTTAAGTCTGAAACCTTCACAGTGCATTACGACCCTGTCTCACTTCACCATGGTGTCAGCAAGACTGAAAGATTACTTCCTTTTTATAGTTTGGTATAATTTTCCCAGATCCAACTGTTTTTCATATCTACCTGTTTACTTCCTGCTTGTGGAACTAACAGGGCTGATTTATAGAGGTTTCAGGTCAATTAAGAGTGCTTTTAAACCTTGTCTTTCTATAATTTCAGAGAAGGAAGACAACAAACATTTTGCATGGTTGATTCAATTAAGATCAAACTAAGCATCTTAGCACCTTTATAAGTTGATTATGCTCAGGAATATGTAATTGATTTAATTCATACACAGCACATTATGAATTAACTTCATTCTTACAGTGGAAAATTATGAAAGTATCTTTAAACAAGAAATTTAACTCTTTTTATTTAGCCAGATTTGTGAGATGTATGTTTTAGTTTTTTAGTGTTTAAGAGGAGTTAAAATTCTACTACAAGATGATCTAGACTACCTTATTTTTATACAAAAATTCCAAACCACAAATAGACTTTTAAACACCATCAGTTCCTTAAAAGATTTCTCAATTTAAATTGTGAATTTAAAAAATTAGTTGTCTTCTCCTCTTTACAACTTCTGGAGAGCTGGCTCTAAATTTCTTCTGTGGAGGTCTATGTTATAGTTTAAGCATATTACATTATTAATTCTATATTGAATATTAGTAACTTTTGATTAAAAAAATGTTTACTGTAAAAGCAATCATATTATCCTATAATGTTTTTCCTGTACTGTACAAGTTTATGAGTCTCAGCAAGTTATTCTGTAAAGTTTTTATTCAAATGTATGTGTCTGTGTCAAGTTATAGGTTTTAAATCAGTTGCCATTTGGAAAATTTAACTACATGAAAGGATGGCATAGAAATAAACATTGCCTTCCATAGAACATTGCCCAGATGTCTTTAGGTTAGAAGGTATTACAGTATTTGAAGTAGAAAATACTTCAGCGTCTTGAGTATGTTGAGTCTTTTTCTTGCAAAACTGGCTTTGACGCAGTTTGTGCTTCTGTTAACACATTCCTCTGCTCCGCCTAGTCACAGAATTTGATGTACTTTTAAAGTGAAGACTCTTCACAGTGTATAAATAGGTTACATTTTCTTTTAAAAATGTCATTTCTATGCCAAACGGCAGAAGTGGTCCTGTTGTTGGAGGAGACTCTGGGTTTAGGTCAAGGCCTTTTTATTAGCTGGAAAGATTTGGTTGTTGGCTGGTGAACCATTTGTAGGATAGTTACAACTTTCCACTGAGGACTTTATACAAAGAAGAAATTCCAGTAACCAGTTAACAAAGTAAAAATCACAAAAGCTTTAGGTTGGAGTGTGTATAAACAAGTTTGGTTATTCTTTACCATGACTGATCTATGACATGTAGATTTATTTTTCTATGGTGAAAAACAGGCATCTTTAAGTCAATTAAAGACCAGTGGTGAGCTCCAGGCCAAAGCAGTATATTATTATAGATTTCAAGTATCATGGATATACAAATTGCTTTTAGAAATGTGAGGGAAGTTGGCTATGTGTTAACATTGTAAGAGTTAGTTATAATAAATGTGATGACTATATTTTAGTCTGAAACCCAGCTTTTCTGTTTTCCCCTAGTGAAGCTATTCCATATTGCATGAAAATTGTTTCCTTTTAGAATCTCCTTTGAGATTAAGAAGTAGAATCATGGGTTGCCCCCATCTCATCTGTGTGACTGTGTCTCTGAAAAGAGTCAATTTCTTTTCTCAGTTCCAAACAGAAACTTGCTGAAATTAATAGATATTCGAAATTCCTTTCCAGCCATACTTCCATATGTCCTGTGCACTCCTTGGACTACATTGTTTCAGTATTGGTTCAAAGAGTGAAATTCAGCATGCATTTTTATTCCTCGTTCTTCAACCTATAACATAATTTGGCCTTTTACTTCATTACCAAACTTACCAACATTTTCTGCAGCAGTAAATCATCACCCTAATGTCTAAGAGCTTTTGTAACTCTTCAGTAGATCACTTCATATTGGCTTCTCAAAAAGATTAAACGGGAGGTTAGAACAACTCTCACTGAAATGACTTTCCTCTCAAGTTGCTTTACCTACAAATAGCCCCTTTACAGAGTGTACTGAAAGACTCCCTTCCACATATTTTAAATAAAACAGCAGAACACTTTAGTCTTTTGCAGATGTGACAGAAATAGCCGTTATACCAAGGGAGAAGTCTGCCATCAGTTTGGGTTTACTTTTGTGTTTCTGTAGTGCAAAGGCAACTCCAAGCAAGAGTAAAAAGCCAAAGTAACATGAATGAAAAGCACATGGAAGGAAATGGCAGGGTTGAGTTCTAGGAAATAAAGGAAAAAGAGCTAGGTTGTGACTAGCTAATGACAAAATCAGGTTGTCTAAGGAGTCATTGATGAGGAGAGTTTTGAATTTTTCTGATTTAAACTCTCTAATTTTGCTTTACAGGAAATATTAGCAAAAATTGTACGAGTAATGGATGGTCGGATATTTTTCCTGACATCTTAAGTACTTGTGGATATAATGACTATGAAGACGATTATAAGGTAGGAAAAATACTTTTTCTATACATTTAGATGATGGTGTTTAGTATAGCTATCAGACATACTCTGCTTCTAAGTAAATCCCATTTTACTCTGACTAAATGAAAATAAGACTTAATGAAAATCTGCAGTAATTTTTCGTAGCATTTTCTTATGCTCAGATTGCAGTTGTCTAATGAGATAAAATCAGAAATATAGAACTCAGTAACTGTTCTGAACTGAAACTCAAGCATATAAACAGTTGGTAATTGCAGTAATGCATCTGTATATCTAATATTGCCATGCTACTCAGATGGTGCACCATATGGTTTGCATTGTGTTATTTCTAGAAGTTTCAGTTATTTCAAAAAAATATTTTTAAAAAGTTATCTCAAAACCTAATACTAATAATCTGTTAAAATCTGTTAACAGTACATGCACCACTTGATTGATGGTATGTGTTAAAGTTATAAGTAAAATAGAATTGATTTAGGTCATTGGAGTTACTGCAAATTTATATTGGACTTGAAATTGTGTTAGCAGTTGTAAGTGGTTCAGAAAGCTATCAAGGTATCCTAAATGCACTATGCATGGGAATTGAATTTGTTCACTTTGCAGACACTATTTCTTTTTGTTGAAGGAAAGGTTTTTACCATCACATTTTACATATTTTCTGTCTGTTTTCTTGCTGAGGCTAACAGAGCAAGTTTTTGTTTACAAGCATGAACTCATAGGATCAGTAAAACTCTTGTTACCCAAAACAGATTAAGTCCTCTCATGAACAAAGATACTTGGCCAGTTGGGTTTTTTTCCTGGATTTTAGGATGTGTGGAATAGCTGTAGCAGATCTGTTCTGTCTGGCTTGCAGAGATGCACTGACATTCCAGCTAAGGCAGGTTTTGATATTTCTTTCTGTATTTAAAAGCCCAACCATTACTGTAGTTGAAAATAGGTAATAGAGAAAAATTGAGGGAATATGTTGTTTTCCCAAATTTTCTGAAGAGAAATTCTAAAACATCTGTGTCATCTGACAGCTTGGGAACACACATGTATTACTGCTAAAACAGCCACTTTAAACACTGTCATTCAACCCAGGCATTGCCATGTGGAGTGAAAATGGGTCAAACCATAAAAATTCAAATTAACAAAAGATAGTATTTCAAGTAGTGAGAAACAATTAGAAGATGAACTAGTATAATAGAAAAGCAGTTCTTGTTTGACATATTCATTAGTAATTTGAAGGAGGTGAATGAAATGCAAATTGACTACACTTGCGGGAATTAACCTAGAGAACTGGAAACAGGAAGTAGCAGCAAGATTTACAAAAGCCTTGAAAAAAGCAAATAAAAGTGTGGGGATGAAAATCACAAGAGAGATATGGAAAGCAAGTAGTGGAAAAATTATTAGCAAACATATAATAGATACAATATCATAGATATAATATAACTCATAGAGACAATGGAAAAAATGCAAGTATCATGCAGCTGTGAGATTTCAGGAGGCATTTGAGGTTCTGCACCAGCTACTTGTTTACACAGGTGTTTCTTTGAATTCGCATCTTAGTGCTCAATGGTAGCCCCTCAAACCAAAATCTTTACTCAGCATAAATCAGTATAGTTCTTCTTTTTTTTTTTAATCTAATATTTCAACTGTGAGAGCTAAAAATGAAGTGCTAATATTTGGATATTGAGTATTCTGGGCATAAAAATGTCATGCAACAATATGCTTTGCAGTATGGGGGATGAAGTATATGAGGTTTTCCTCACAGTTACATTAACTAAGGAGATAATATTTTAGGGAAGGTGGCAAAATACCTTTCCTAGGGTAAGTCCTAAGTTTCCTTTTTTATGTTTTCCTTTGAAGATGATGTTAGAGGAGTAGGTAGAAGCTGTCTTTGGTGTGAGTTTGGTGCCTGCATCTTCACTGCTAAATGAATTTCCATTATAGATCCAATTAAGTATTTGTTCCTGTGAGGTTTTTTTCCTGTCTTTTAAGATACAGACTTTTATCTTTAATGCAAAGGGGGTTATTTCTATACATATTCTACGTATTGTACATATATGCATACACACAGGCATATATCTCTCTCCAGGTACACATTTATTTTGGGCAGTTGTGAATATTCTAGAGAAGGCTTAAATGATAAAGATCGGTGAGCAAATACTGAATAATTTATTAGCAGGTACCAAATTTCTATGCTTAAAAATGCACTGAAATGAGGAGGCTTATTAAGAAATACCATAAATGTGTCACCTCTTATTTCTTTCCTGAAAGAACTTGCATGCTTCCAGTTTGCATTGATTTTATGTTCAAATTAAAATTTTCAAGTTTTATTCCATGTCAATGGTATATTAGCAGGTTCTATAAAAAGAAACAATTTTCTTAACATTTTGTAAGTGCCTGATAAAAAACCCTTGGTTTATTCTGTGTTAGATCTTAGCAGTCTCTATTGCTCTCGCCATTATATATGGGGGATCAGTTTGATAAATATTACTGTCCTGGTTTCAGCTGGGATAGAGTCAGTTTTCTTCCTAGTAGCTGGTACAGGGCTGTGTTTTGATTTTAGTGTGAGGATAATGTTGATAACACACTGATGTTTTAGCTGTTGCCAAGTAGTGCTTACCCTATGTCAAGGACTTTTCAGCTTCCCATGCTCTGCCAGCGCGCAGGTACACAAGGAGCTGGGAGAGAGCGTGGCTGGGACAGCTGACCCCAACTGGCCAGAGGGATATCCCACACTGCGTTGGTTTTGCACGGCCTGGTTTTTGATAGCAGGGGGGCCACTGAGACGGTTCCTGTGAGAAGCTCCTGGAAACTTCCACCATGTCCAGCAGAGCCAATCTCTGGCTCTGAAAGATGGCACTGAAAGATGGACACGCTGCTGGCCAAAACTGGGCCAATGAGAGAGGTTGGTAATGCCTCTGTGATGACATATTTAAGAAGAAAATCGAAACAAAGTCAGGCAGTTTTTGCTTCTAATCAGTGGCTGCTGAGCAATGGTGTTGGGAATCACTTGTCTTCTTATCCCAACCCAGGTTTTACCTTCTTCCCAGTTTTCCCCACCCCATGGGGGGTTTGGGGAGGCAGGGGGAGGAGGCATGGAGTGAGTGGTCGTGTCGTGTTTTGTTGCCGCTGGGGTTAAAGCACAACAATCATAATGTCTGAACAAAATATTTGTATGTTGTTATCACATCGAAGTGTAGATCTAAGCCTTTATTATGTGCTTCCAGACCTTTTCCTGTAAGTAAACTAGTTACTGCTAACCTTCAAGATGAAGTTTTAGGTTCATCTTAGGTATTCAAAGAAGTATCTCTTTTTTTTCCCTTTTATATTTCTGTGGAGCTCATGGCAGCACAACAGCAAATAGCAAGCTTGATTTGGGTGCGCTAGAAACGCACATCAAGGTGTGTTAACCAAAATCAAGCCCCACTGCAACCTTTCCTTGACATATTTTGACATCTTCTATCTAGACTGAACAAGCTGGAGATACATCCTAGCTGTTGTCAGAAGGTATTAAACTCTGTGTCAGCATTATTAATATACAGCAAGATGTCTGGTGAGTGCAAACCACTGAAATGTGTCCACTTTATTTAAAATAATGACTGAATCAGTTACTACAGCTTGTCTAAATCTTAGTGTGAATTTGCCCAGGATTTATTAGATCACACAAAAGCCCCAATATTTACAAGTTGCAGGCTGTGTGATTTGAACGAGTAGTGTCACACAAAGAGAAATTCATGGAGAGGAAGATCCTCAGGGCTGTTGAGTGTGGTGATACTGTTGCAGCTTCTGGCTTTAGTAGGAGCATCATCGATGGAAGAAGCATTCCCCCATTTGCCCAGGTTCCTGGAGCGTTGGCATCACCGTGGGTGTGCTGCAGACACACCACCCCAGACAAGCGGAGTCGAGGCAGTGAGGGCAGGAGTGACAATGTCCTGACTGTAGCT
Source organism: Edolisoma coerulescens (assembly GCA_013397115.1). Lineage (NCBI taxonomy): Eukaryota > Metazoa > Chordata > Aves > Passeriformes > Campephagidae > Edolisoma > Edolisoma coerulescens. Next base: position 2,056,913 of record VWZW01003558.1, on the reverse strand, counting down.
GCCTTTCAAAAACCAATATATTACTGCTGTCTGTGGAGTGGGTCATTGCTCTGGAATAATGGGTTGTTTAGAGTGAGTCTAAACTGAATCCTTGCCTCTCAACAAACTCTGACACAAAGCAGCCATCTCCCAATGTATTTTCATGTGCCTCTAAGTCATGCTAAATTTATTTATGTTATGCTGCATTTTTCATTAATATTTTTCCATGAAGTGTGATTAAGAGACCAATATTCCTTAAAGTAAATGCAAAATCTTCCATTGACTTGAAGTGAGGACTAGGACTGAATATTAGCTGATATTCCCTCTTGTAGAGCACAGAGGGAATTCGCTTTAATTGCAGAATATTCAATAAACTGCTAAATTCCAGTACATGAGTGTTCACATTCACAGATACATCTGCTGATACACATTTACACAGGAAAATGTGGAATTTTGTGCACTTACAAAGTTTTCATCTCTCCCACTATGTTAAGGGAACTTTTAATAAGAAGACATTCTGACTGACATAATTAAAATTAATTACGCCCCTATTACTAAGGGATACTTATGGCAATGCTGGTCTCTTCTGGTTTTTTGGGTGGTGTTTAGACTCAGGGTGAATTGAAGGAAAAATGTCAGAAAAAGGATATCATTAATTACTTGTATAAAGATTATTAAATACCATGAGGAATACCAATTTTATTACGTCTTTTTAGTAAACTCTCTTCTTCTCCATACATAATTCAAAAATGTATAGAAGTGTCCTATAAGAGAAAATTTAATTGTCCACAACATGTAATCCATCTCTTTTATCTCAGTTTATATGTGTTCTCTTTTAAGTAGTGCAAGATTTTAGAAAAGGCTAGTGCCTTGTTGAATTTAATTTTGCAGAAGGAAAGAACTAGGGTTCCTTAATTCCATCTCTATTTGCATTTGCTCATTTCAGTGGCTTTACAGCACTGAGCTCATTTGCTAGGCCCACTTCTTATTTTATGTTGTGCAGTTTAAGATTTCCTGGTATGTTCTCCGAGTATGAATATCCAAATATTATGAAACATTCAAATATTGACACAGGGATCATGAAAATTTAAGATCACAAATTTTAATATAGTTGTAAGTAATTATATCTGTAAAGACTAAACTCTCTTACATACAGTATTCCAGGGATATATTAGCCCACAGAATAAACAAAATGAGTCATTTGGGATTATAATGGTCATATATCCCTTAGCAACGATAAATTATATTTACGGTTAAATGAAAAAAGAGGTGAGGGTTTTTCTTTTACATTAAGGGATTTCTGGTCAGCAGCAAAACTCCTTTGGACAAAGGATCAAGCCCTAAACTTTCTCCAGTGTTTTCTCGTTCAGCACCGAGGTACCTTCTCACCCCTAGAGGTCCTTCCACACCAAGGCTGAGGTTGAGAGCTCCACCGGGTGTTAGCTTTGCCTAGGAAGTGTCTCTGCTCTTCTGTGCTATTTTGTAAATAAACAGAAGACTTCTGTCTCCTGAACTTAGTAAAAATAACATGAAACTAAATTTAAAGGAAGCATTAGCAGAAACAGGTGTCTTTTGTAAGAAAAGAAAACACAAGTGTGCCTAAAAATAGATTTTACAAAAAATTTATTGAAGTTAACACAAATTAGGCAAATTTGTACTAATCCCATTTCATTTTATAAGTGTGAGGGTTTTTACCCTTTTAAAACCTATTGATGCTAAGTAGCTGCAAAAAAAAGAGGAAACATTTTAGGATTAGCTCTTTAGAAAACATTTACACTTTCTGTAACCATTTCCATGACTTTTTTCTGAAAATCATACACCACTGATTTTTTTCTGCACCTAACCACCTATTGACTTTAGTTTAGTGGTTTTAATATTAATTTTTTCCTCAGAACTTTAAAAATAACTTGTTGAATTTCAGTTTTGGAACCAGTATTGCTTAAATAATCCTGTGAATATTTTGCAGAGGCCAGCTGTTCTTACTATGTTGTAAAAGTACTGATTTTGTTAAACCTGCAGAAAAGTTCATGTCATTTCAATTTCATAATGGCATTTCAGTTTCATGTGTATGACTTAAATCAGTTCATCCTTTGAAAACAGCTATAAAATCTGAAGGGGTTATGATATTTCTTCCGTGTTAAAATATTTTAAAAATATAATTTATTTTGAAATTCTCTTTTGGTTAATCCATGCCTTTTTTGCAGCCATTTTATTCCTTCCAATCTTGCACATTGAAATTTTAAGTTTAGAGGTTAAAGATAAACACTAGTTGAGATCTGGGTAATTATGGTTCACACAGAGTAGGAAGAAAGAAATAAGATATTCTATGTTGTATAAAAGGCATTGGTTTTTTGTTCTATCAGATTTGGCATTGCTTTGTCTGTTTCTTTTGCAGCAATACAATACAAAGAGTTTTTTTCTAAAGGGTACTAGCTAAAATACAGATGAGTGACAAATATTTAATAGCTGTGACTAAGTCAATGTTAGTCTAATGAATTTCCTGGTTTTCGATTGCCACAGCACAATGTGGAATTTAATTCTTTGTCTTTATGGAGTTTCTGTATATATTTAACTGACATATCATTTGAGAATACCATTTACTGAATTTTTTTTTTGTTGAGTCACTAGGAGTTACAGAGGTCTTACAGGCAAATTAAGACACATCTGTTTTAGGTTCATACAGGAAATTTAAGGACCAGTATGATTGCATCATCTTTGGTGCTGAGTCTGATAAAGCACTTCATGCTAATCATCTAAAGCATTCTAATCATCTATAATTTTTTTTTGGAAAATCAAAACACATGAATTTGAATAATTGTGATTTTTGATGTAATGGATTGAAAATTGGTTAGTGTTTCCTTACCTTTGCAGCAGTTTGAGAAGCAGGGTTAATTTTTGATCAGTAGAAAATTGTATAGCATCTAAGATTTCTGACCATTATAAAACTAAACCAGTAAAATGTCTGAGAAAAAGGGAAAGGTGTTCTTTTCTACCATTTCAAGTGTAGAATACAGGATAATTAAAAATCTATATCATATGATAAAATAATTTCAGTTGTGTAATTATTTTTTATTTTCTCATGCTTAGTTTGAACAAAATTACCATGGTCAGTATTAAGGCAATGTCCAAGCACTCTTGGCTGATTAACTTAGTCCTGACATACCCCCATGCAGCTATTCCACACTCATCTGTTTGGCAAAGGAATGGCCAGCAGAGATACTCAGTCCTGCTGGTACCGACAGTTGTTTGCTGGGCTAAAAGTACATGGGGTTCCTCTTTTGATTTTAGTCAGACTGTTTGTTGTAGGGGTCATGTGTGTGTACAGAATGCCAGAAACGTTACATTAAATTGTGTGGGTTTTTTCTGGCAGAAGACAACCTCTTCTGTTCTCCCTCATGGGGTGAAGTGACGGAGTCACTTCATGAGCAGCAGCCTGGTAGTTTCTGACAAGCTCAGAGTACTTGGCCAGAGGCTAAATTCAAGGCACTGTTACATCAGTGTGGCTGCATGACTGATGCTTTGTTAGTAAGTTCATGCAGGGTTTCCACCTTTTTTTCCTTCATTTATGAATTCTGAAATCAGATAGGTCCAGTTTCAAAAGTTTCGGTCAATGGAGTTTTCCTGAAATCAAATCTGGAGAGAATTTTCAAAATGGTGTGGTATGATGGAAAAACCAGTCCAGCTTTCTTGTTGGACATGTCTCAGTCATCCCAATGCAGTTTGAGCAGCTACTTTCTTTATGCCAAAGTACAAAAGACTCTCTTACTCTATAATCTAATGGCTGAAATATATAACAAGCATAACAATTGCTATGAATGCACTTAAGATCCATGGCAGTTGTTTCCCATATTTTTCCACTTTATCCACCATATCTACAACAGTGCAGTTGCAAGATGCTTCATTTCATTTCACATTTCGTCTTTTCCATATCTGTATAATATTTGCAAAGTGAATGTTGAGCTAATTTCATCATGAGTTGGGATTACTAAGATAACCTCCTTACTTGGCCTTTTGAATGCTATAAAAATAAATACACTAAGTGATTTGAGATTCCTTTGGCTATGTTAGTTTACTTAAGAGTGTTGCTTCCTTGCTACTTTTTACAAACATTGTTTGGGAAGGTAAATGATAACCATGTGCACTAAATATTGAAATCCTGTCTGTTGTATGTAGCATGTTCTACCTTGCTTTTAAAACCTTTTATTTTGTAACATTATAAAAAACTTCACTGTTTTAGTATTTTATCTAGCTTGAGTGGAAATTAATGTCAGTGACTTCAATGACTTTGTTGTAGGCATAAATGGAGAAGCAGTTTAATTCTGAAAATATTTAGCCCTATTTTCTTGATATTGTTATTCAGAATAGGACTTAATGTAGTATGTAGCTGGTAGATTCACAGGTAACTGCAGTTGATTGGCAGACTGTGCATTTCCCTCTGTTGAAAAATTTCCAAGTTTTAGCAAGTAACTTTACTAAAGAAGAGGTTTTTTGGGTCACCATTTAATGAAGTATTTGAACATTTAAAGTAGGAAATTAGTGAGACTTAAACGTGTCTTTAGAACTAAATTCATGTGTAACTGCATTACAAAGTACTCTAGAGAAGAAGGAGTGAGGGAAATTATCTCTTTTAGAGAGAATCTGTTCTTTCAAACTGACTTGCTCTTACCAGTTTGATTGTGTTCATGGAAATTGATGAATCTGATACTTTATTTGACCTCATTGACATGGTATAATCAACTGGAATGGTACCAGATTGTGTGTCTTAAGTTTTGAGTTCCTGAGGCTGAATTTTCTACTGAAGTCAATTTTCTTGAGATGTTGCCTTGCAAAATGTGTTGGAATAGAGGTATAACATTCTCATCATGTACTGTAGAGCAAAGAGTGAAAATCATGCTATAGCTTTCAGAACTATTTATTGGACAATTACATCATTTCACAGACAATTTTACATATCAGTAAGTAGTTTTTGCATATATATTTTTCTGTGCAGGTCAACTTCTACGTGAGGGTGAAAGCAATTTATACTCTTGGACATAGCGTATCTCTGATTGCTCTTACAACAGGAAGTATAATTCTTTGCCTTTTCAGGTATGTGTTTTTCCTGAATAAATATTAATGATAAGACAGCTTTAACTGTTGTCTGATTGCTCTGATATTTAGAAAATGCATTGCGTTGACACTTTTTGCAGTTAAACAGCTGACAGTAATGTAATGCTGACTTGATTTTTGCTAGCACTGGTCATATTAACAATTTTCAAAGCATTTTACAAATTTATAGGCATTACAGCCTGTGTAAGAAAGAATAGTAATTTAGGAATGATTATATAAAGCCTTTTCTATTTCGTTATTAAAATCGACACCTTGAATTGCTCTTGAGAATTAGTGGGATGCTGGTCTCACCCCTGGACAAGACTGCAGCTGTATTTTGCGGAAGATTCTGAGTGGTTTCCAGGGGTACTGTAATCAAAGACAATCATTACTTTGTCCAAGTGGAGCTGTAAATCACAGAATCACAGAATCACCAAGGTTGAGAGAGACTTTCAAGATCATCTAGTCCAGCCATCAACCCAGCACTGCCATAATCACCCCTAAACCATATCCCCAACTGCTGCATCCAGACATCTCTTGAACACTTCCACATGCATATATCCAACATTCATTATTTCAGCTACTGAATGGGATGAATAACTAATCATCTACGTGAGTTATTCAAGAAAAATAGTTTCCTCCTATTTGCAGCTTGCATGTATCTCTGAATTCCTCAGGAACATGTGATGCAGTCCAACATAGTCGTGGTATTTCAGCAAAGGATGTGCGTGGCCACAGCAATCACTGCATTTTTGACAACTGTTTAAAATTCAGCCTGGTATTATGTCCTTTGCCAAATTCAGGACTAGCAAGGCAGATCTGTTCTTTATTTTCCTACACTTACTGTAACTATCCTTGCTTTAGTAGTTTCAGAATGGATTATACAGTGTTTGTTAAAAATCACAACTGGAAGAATATTTGGAAGTTGCCACTGCACACTGCCATTACACCTATTGCATCCTCATTCTTTCACTGCTCATACTTGCTAAAATGCCTTGTCTTCTGGGCTATTTCCAGGTGCAGTTCAAGGTGCTGGTTGTGACCACAAAAACCTCTTAGCAGTTTGGTTTCTGGGTATTTGCTATAAAAATAATATTTTAAATAGGAAAATCTTGAAGGGAATGTATTTTAAGGGAAAAGCCCTCAACTTACAGCTTGCTTCCCCTGAGTACTCATTCACTTACTTGGAATATTTAATCTGTCATTTGTTTGTAAGGCTTTCACATGGCTGCCAGACTAAAGAAGAGAAGTTTTGCATTCATTGGATAGAAAAGATAGGTGATCAAATGTTTTGAATGCATTTTTAATTGCTCCTGCATACACCTACATCATAGGATCAAAAGTTACTATGTAGCAAAATACAGACGTTAAATAAAAGAATGAAACCAGAATAATAGGTGAGAGCACATCTGAAATACATGCAGGATAATCAAAGTTGTATTTGCAAGAAAAACATTGGAATGAGTGCACACACAGAAGGATGTAATAATCCATGTTTATTGTCAGTTTATGTTAAAATGTGAGAAATACCACTGGGATCTTTTAGTATGTGATACTGAACAGAAGTAGGAGATAAAAGAAAACAGCAAGGTAGCACTGACAAAATGACAGAAAAGGAAAGGGTATGCTCTTACTCAAGGTTCATATTGCTAAGAAGTGTCCAAAGAGTAAAAGAAGTCTGGTCAACATTTTCTGCATTATAACCTAAAATGCCTGTTTTAAAATATTTTTTTAGAAAGCTTCATTGTACTCGGAACTACATCCATCTGAACCTGTTCCTCTCTTTCATTCTAAGAGCAATCTCTGTTTTAGTCAAGGATGATATTCTCTATTCCAGCTCCAACACAGCTCACTGTCCAGAGGATCAAACCTCATGGGTAATAAACATCATTTTCTACCTAGTGTAACCCTATTTTGTCACTGAATTTTCCTCCCTGATCCTTTTAAATATTCAGGAGTACCAGGATTTCAGTGTAGACAGTTCTGTGGAGAATAGAATGACGAGGAGAATGCTTTTTTAGAAGTAGGCAGAGAAAGAAGGTTGCAGCACAAGTAGGAGACGTTAACATTGTTTGCATGTCCGTGAAGGACAACTTGTCATCAGTCAAGACAAATCATAACCAGATATAGCTCAGAATAAATATGGCCACTGCATTAATCAGCTGGGATAGTTGAAGACAAACAGGAGTGCCATCAGCTGGGAGTGATTAAAGGCAGCTGCTCTGGAAGTGTTCCAGCAGCTTTATCAGGGGTCCAGGAATTGGACAGGTATCAGTGGAGGGAGGGAAATAACTCAGGAAATTAAATGTTTGCAGGAGTTGTCTTCATTAACTCCTCTGTACTTCTGGGCTATGACAGGAGTGTTATCATCTGCGTTCTTGGCAAGCTAATATGTTTATTGCATTTTCATGCACAGGGCTTAAAAAAACCTCAAGTCTTGCTGTTAAAAGACTGACCTATATATGATATTCCTCATTCTCTGTCCCTGTTGCTTCAGTCAAAAATCCCTTCTAATTTGAATTAACTGCAGTTTAAGCTTGTGAGAAAAAAATGGAAGAAGATATTTTTGTCTTGATGAAGCCATATTGTCCCAAAACAGGAAGTTCTTAGCAGTGACTACCAAGCTGTATATAGGAATTCATAATCTGGGATATTTCTAATGGGGAAAAACAGGAACTGAGTTAGTAGACCCCAATTAGGCAAAGTAGATAGTAGACAGACTGCCAGGGGTAATCAGGTTCTTAGGTCCTTGAAAGACTATTCAGTGGACTCTCAAAATGCCACTTGATTTCTGCAATTTCATTTATTCTCCAGTTATCTTGGCTACAAAGCCTTATAATTTCCTTTTAAAATATGTCCAATTTTGTGAACTGCTGAGTGATTTCTGTTGCATTGTATGTGGGATGATCTGGCAGCAGCCTGGCAAGGCTGTTCAGTCTTGCACTGGCTTGGTGCTGCCTTTCACAGCACACAGGGTTTGCTCGTTTTGTCACGTGTGTGTGATGTTCCACAGTTCTGCTGCACTCACAGAGGTCTAAAACACTAAAACACACATAAGGCACTGAAAGTAGGTCCTGGTCTGGATCACATGGAGCACTAATTTTGGCTGACTTTACTGACAGATACCTTCACTGTTCAGCATCTGCAAATACAGCTGATACAGAATTACTTGCAGGAGGAAGGGGAAATACTTTGATGCAAGGTATATAAATTGAGAATGTAATACAAGGGAGTATTGGAGTTTATAAGGAATTACAACATTTTCACTGCTAATCTGATTGTATGGCATCATAAACATAAATTCAAATTTCAACTTCCTTGAAAATTTCAACTTTTCAAACATTTTGAAATGCTTAATTTTATCCGTCCTACATTTTCTGGCCCACTGCTGATCTGCAGTGGATATCTGTTCAGTGGATACAAAGTTCAGCGGTCAGATAAGTCTTACCAAAGTTAGAGAGCTTTCAAACCTTGGTCGTAGGCATCTAAAATCAGGTGAAATGAATTCAGGCCTTTGGGCTCTTCCTTAATTTTCTGTATATGCATGTACAGAGGCATTAATACAGACATGTGCGTTACTTGGGGTGCACTGAGGTGTCTGAGACATCACAGGGGGCTGATGGCTACAAAGAAGTATCCCTAAGGAGGTCTGTGCCCTTCTGGCTTAGCAGCTTGTGACTGCATCTCACTTCTCAATAGACATCTATGTTTAGAGACAGGAATCAGTCGCTGAAAGTGAGTACGTTACCTGCTTAGGTATCTGGTGTACTTGGAATTTTAACAGAAAAATGGAGGTTTGAAGGGTATTTAAAATGGAGAAGTGAGTAAAGCTGGCAGAAACTGGAGATTTTATTTGGTCCAGTTTGTTTAGTCTGTTACATTCACCGTATCATCACATTTCTCAGCACATTCTCAGTCCATATGGACATTTTCATATTCAATTCTCACATCCCAGGTTCCTGCTGGGAAGTACCAAAGTAGCAGCAGCCAGCACTGTGGAACATCAGCAGCACAGACATCTGAAAATTATTTCTGAAGAGCAGCACACAGACTATAAGAATCATTTTTTGATACATGTCTATGTGTTTTGTTAACTAAGAAACACCAAAACATTTTCTAAAGGGAAAACGTAATTTTTAAAAGTCTGGCCAACTTTTTATTCTAAGTCTGCTTAGTCATCACATAAAGTTATATTTTTCACTCAGTTTCACATTTAGCTTTGAAAAAATCATAAAGTAGTTTCTTGATTAATTTTTACTGTGTTAGGAAGCCAGATGAGGTTTTAATACGTTTATTAGACTCCTAGTAGATGATAATTTCATTTTATAGCCATTCATTAATGAACTGTTGCAAAAGTGTGCATTTATTGATAACCACCATATTTTTCAATATTTATCCTATGAAGTTTTCAAAATTTCTGATTGAATTTGCAATGAGAACCATCTAAGTAATTTTTAATAATTCATTTTCTTTTAATATATACAGTAGCATTTACAATGTCGCAATTTGCTTGACTGAAGATAGAAGTTTCTGCTGGACCTGGTTTACTGATATTACAAAGACAGCTCAGATTTATAGGCTGTAGTAGTAAGAATAATATGTCATCTTTCCTGCAACAAATCTGATCCCTCTTCCCATATTTCAGGTGGGCTGCAAGGCAATTCTGGTGTTTTTTCAGTACGGTGTTATGGCAAACTTTTACTGGCTCTTAGTAGAAGGACTTTACCTCCACATCCTCCTTGTGCTAATATTCTCCCCCAACAGACACTTCACAATCTACCTGCTGATAGGATGGGGTAAGTACTTAAACATCTTCCAATAATGTTCTTTTTTCTGTATGTGTGTGTTAGTCAGGTTCAGTATTTCATTCCAAGGTAGTCGAGCTGTGTCTGTTGGTGACTCCTCAGACTCACAAGTTCCTTAGTTCAGCTCCTTTTCCACAGGAAAGAGCAGGCACAAAACTGCTGGAGCACCACTGCTGGCTTGATCCCTGGCACAGCTTTCACCTGTGCCAACTGCACCACTCCCAAGGAGTGCTCTGGTGCAAGGACTGCCACTGCAAAACATATGATTCAGGTGTCCTAATTTGCAAGGAAAATTAAAGTTTAGCTGCACACCTATGAGCTATACTATGCAATTTTCCTTTTTGAAAAGCCCAATGATACTGTCCATCTGGTTTTAAGTACATGTATTCCTTTCATTTACAGAAAGTGCGATGGTATTTATATGGAACACTTTACTACTTCCAGTAATAGGTGGTCATAAAACATTCGGGTGTTGCTGGGAAATGGGAATTAACCAGTGTGTGGACAAAGTTCCTTATGAAATGATTTATACTTCTATTTTATATTGCAGTCCTTGGAGGTGCATTGGGAATGCATAGCTTGTATCTATTTCCCTATAAGTCACTCAAAGAAACCTAAGAAAGGCATTTTTTGGGGGGTATTAGTAATTATGGCTGCATTTTTATAAGAAATAAACCCACTTCCCTGCAGTCTTCGTTTGCAATACAGTGCTGACATCATGTAGCTCATCAGATGGGCCTCTCCCTCCATTCACTGAACTGTTTACTATATGCTGTATATTTGGGCAATAACTGCTTACTAGCAGGGTGAACTTTTTTTTTTTTTGTGGACTTGCATTTTTGTGATCATTCTCTAAACCTCTTTGGCATTTTTCAGGAATTCCTACGATATTCATTATTACGTGGACAGTGACACGGATCATTCTAGAGGACACTGGGTGAGTGTCTGTGGGAGGGAAAGCTTAAAGCCCCCTCCATGCCAGTACAATCCTTGCCTTGGATATGGTGTTGCTCACACAAAGGTGGTTTGCTGCTCTGGAGGGGACGAGCACAGAACTGAAATTTCAGAGATGGCCATAAAGGGGCAGGTGTTTGGGAGCTCTTCAGCTGTGGTTTATGCTTGATCTTTATTTGAAAAACTCGAAGGGCAGGAGAGAGCAGAGATAGGTTATGACTGATGTTACTCCTTGGCATCCACATCTAGAGCTGTGTGCTTGGGAAGTCAAAGTAATATTTAAAACAGCAGCAGGGTCCTTGGGTTCAGTGCTGCAGTGCAGTGCAGGAAGGCACTGGGCACTCTGATTTGCTAACTAGAAACTCAGAAGATTGAAGTCTAGATAACTTTGGGTATATCTAAATTACATTCCCAAAAGTGAAGTGATGTGAAAGTATGTAAGATGCACATAGCCAGGTAAAGCTAAAGCTAACTAGAGCTAAGCCTGGCTCCTGGCATGGGAAGGGGAACTGAGATAAGAATTTTGTAGGAAGATCAGACTTGATCCTTCTGCTGCCCCCAGGGAATGGGAGAACATTCCCAACTAGTGGGACAAACAGTTTGCACAGACCTGTTTTGTCCAACTATTATTTTTCAATTTATTCTGTAATTAAACTGAAAAATCATGTCCTACATAATTTCAAGGCTTTCTTTGCAAGACCTCTAACATGTAAAACAAAGGCAAACTCCTTTTTCCTTTGTCATTATGATTAAAGAGGAACTCTGAAGTGTAATTAATCTTTAATCTGACTAACCTTTCAGAGCACTTAGAGTATTTGGATCAAAAGTGCTGAGCCCAGGGTGAAAATTAAATATTCAGTTTTTCAGACAGAGCTTCAGGTTCAATCTCACATTTTCACAAACAAGTTCCAGGCATCTATAACCTAAATATCCCACAAGAAATTATGTAATTTCAATTGCCCTGTCAGTTGCTTTAGATCTTCTTGCTACCCAGAGGTCAGCGTTAAGTGCATGCTGGAGAAGTGCCCTTACACTAAGTGAAGCTAAGCTTTGTTCCCAAAAAGGTCAGCATCCTCTATGATGTCTAATGGTACAGCCCAGTGTGCTTGATGTTTTAGCTGATTTCAGAGAATCATAGAATGGATTGGGTTGGGAGGGACCTTGAAGATCAGTTAGTTCCAACCCTCCTTGCCATGGCCAGTGATGCCACACTACAGACCAGGTTACTCAGAGCCCCATCCAGTCTGGCCTTGAACACTTCCAGGGATGGGACATCCACAGCTTCTCTAGGCAACCTGTGCCAGGGCCTCCTTACCCTTGGAGTAATGCACTGGTGAGGACATACCTCGAAACCTGCGTCCACTTCTGGGCCAGTCACTGCAGGAAAGACACTGAGGTGCTGGAGTGTATCCAGAGGAGGGCAATGGAGCTGGTGAAGGGTCTGGAGCACAAGTTACCAGGAGCAGCTGAGGGAGCTGGGGATGTTTAGTCTGAAGAAAAGGAGGCTCAGGGGAGACCTTATCACTCCCTACAAATTCCTGAACAGAGGCTGTAGCCAGGTGGGGGTTGGTCTCCTCTCCCAGGCAACCAGCGACAGGACAAGAGGAAATGGCCTCAAGCTGTGCCATGGGAGGTTCAGTTTGGACATCGGGAAGAATTTCTTCACTGAAGGGGTTGTAAAGCATTGGAATGGGCTGCCCACAGAAGTGGTGGAGTCACCTTTCCTGGAGGTGTGCAGGAAATGACTGAATGTGGCATTCAGTGCTGTGGTCTGGTAGTGCTTGGTCAAAGGTTGGACTCAAATGATCTCAGAGGTCTTTTCCAACCTAAATGATTCTGTGACTTCATGAGTAAAGAATTTCTTCCTAACATCTAAATCTCTCCTCTTTCATTTTTAAATCATTCTCCCTTGTCTTATCCCTACAAGCCCTGGCAAAATGTCATTTTCTTCTTTTTTATAAGCCCCCATTAAGTGCTGAAATGAATTCTCCATGGAGGCTCGCATTATCCAGGCTGAATAAACCTGACTCTCTCAGCCTGTCTTTGTAGGAGAGGTACTTCAGCCCTCTGATCACCCTCGTGGCCCCCTCTGGACCTGGTCTAACAAGTCCACATCTTTCTTAGCTGAGGACTCCACACCTGGTCACAGTGCTCCTGGTGGGGAAATTGAGTATGTGTATTAAAACAAATGAAATAAAATTAATAGCAGGAAATCACTGAATGCAAAATTCTAGGCTACAACAGGCATTATTTCAGTGTGCTTTGACTTCTTTATAAGAAATACATCTCCGCATAGGTCTTGCTTGCCAGATGATATTAATGTCAACATGATTTTCCCTCTTTTTTTTATTTTATAGTTGCTGGGATACAAATGAGCATGGTGGTCCCTGGTGGGTTATACGAATACCAATTTTAATTTCTATTATAGTAAGTAAAATTTGAAGCATGGATTATAGATCTGTTCAGCATTGTGCAGTGCATGTAGCCATTATTCTTTATTGCTAGTTACAGATAGGCAAGAATTCTGTTTTAATGAAAAGAAATTGTGCTGCAGGAGAAATGTTAAACAGATGCCAAGGCCATTAAAATTTGTTGCCTTCAAAATTTATCTGCCTCCTATTAAATGAGCAGTTGCTTTTATTTGTGTGTTGTTCTTTCTTTAACATCTCTCCTGTTTATGAGCCTGGAGGAAGCAAAAATCTAATTACAGTTTTCAATGAATTGCAGATTTGATTTTGTGTGTAAATAGATCGTCCTGCAATTGAGAATCTGATATTAGTCATAAAAAAGTATGGCTGTGTATATTTTTCTTTAATTGGTAGCCTACTGAAATATTTATTGAACATGAAGTATTTGCAAAATAATACCATTTGAGAATGTTTCACAGGGCTTTTCCTGTGTGGAACTCATTAGAATTACTGGAATAGGGTAATAATATTCCTGTTCACTGTAATGATTGTGTAATTAACTTTGGGCGTAATATACTACAGTTATATGTCCATTTCTGAAGACAGAGAGCAAATTAATGTATTTTAGATACACTTGCTTCATTTTTAAAATTGTAGGCAGAAAATCTAGGACATTATTAGATTACACAAGATTTCAGGAGTTTGCTTTATGCTTGGGCTTGCCTTTCAATCTGTGCCTGCTGAAAATCATTTTGGGAGAAACTCCTGTCATCGCCATCAGAGTGAATTCTGCAGTTTGGAGAGAAATAAGAGTAGGCCATATGTGTGAAATGACATAAGGTAAGGCCTCAGAGATGTTTTATGTTATGAAGAAATGAGAATGCAACAGAACTACAGCATGAAAGCAATACTTGCACCTCAATGGAGCTGGAGAATGGGGAATGATCCGGTGAAGAAAATATGCTGGAAGATAAAAGCAAAACAAACCACCTGGTGTTTACAGGAAAGTCTGTTCTCTGGATGCTCAGTTTGAACAGCTATCTGGTGACCAGCTGAGACTTCATGTGCCAGAACACAGTGCTCCTCCAAAGCAGTCCTAGACATGGAAGTGGAAGGTTTCCCAGGACACACTGGCAGCCCTGAACTGCAGCTGAATCTTAGAGAAGACTGGGAAAAGAGTTGTGATTTAAGCAAGTGGAGTACCGGTCAGGCAGCAAAAGTCTGATCTATGCAACGATACTGTGAGAGCAAGTTCTGATACTATTTTGCACAGTGGGAATGGCTTCAGTTAATTCAGTGTGTCAGAACCTCCCTGGAATTTTCTCCCGAGAATTTTGGCTTGAGAGAAGTCATTTGGCAGACGTTCACTCTTCATGCTGTACACACTTCAGAGTTACTCAGTTGGATGTGACTGTTCCAAATGAATGTGCTGTTACCCCTGTTCTTTCCTTACCCACTAATACTGGCTGCAGTGCATCTGGCAAGTTAATATCCCTTGGTGTGTGCACTCTGCTGCATTAAGTCTGCAGATCCAATCTGCAATAACAGGCTTCTGTCTGTTACCTTTATAGGTAAGCCTCTAAGAAATCCTCTGCCTGGAAAAATGTATGTTAAGTTCAGCAAAAGCCTATATTTTCTAACATTTCCTCTTTATTCTTTTTAAAAAAGATTTTAGATATAATTTTCCTAAATTTTTATTTCATCCCTGTCAGTTCCTCTCACTACCCTTCCCCTGTCATTTCAAACAAAATGTTAAATACAGATGGACATGCAGTTGCTATGATCATGGTTTATTTATTAGCATCCCAAATTCTACAGGCTGTGTTAGTGAAGACACAGAAATTAATTGAACTTGAAAAGCTTAGAACCAAATTTTTATGAGATAGAAGAAGTCTTCCACCAATTCATGAAGACAGGGATTTACAGCAGTGAGACAGACACTGCCTAGTTAGGTACCCCACCTCCAGATCTTGTGCTTTGGGATGGGGTTAGTTTAAAACAACAAAATTCTCATTTTCACAGTGATACAAATTTTTCTCTAGATTAATTTATTGTCAGATGTGTGCATTTGATGCAGCTGTCTATGTAACTGGAGTTACAGTTTTTAGCACACATTGTTGCTCTGAAGGTGTGGATTTCAACTGTTCCCTTACGTCAATATGGATGTGCTGTATTTAGTGTGCAGTTTTCTAAACCACACCAAAGAATCCAACACCTGAAGGGATGGTGACCAGAAGAAGCCAGAAGTCAAGGTTGAAGAAATAATGGGAGTGAGACTTAGGATGTCCTGAGTTTTATACTTCAATTTTCTAGACTGATTAGGTTCTGATCATAATGACTTTTCATGCAAGTGCCTTTCTATAAAGTAAAACATGAAATAAAATACAAAATAAAATAATGCCACTGTTCTGTCTTAGAGGGCTGTCATGAGAATTAGACTGCAGGGATTCAGCTGGACTAGATGATCTCCAGAGGTCTCTTCCAACCCCAACTGTTCTGTGATTCCTTCATTCCTAATATCAGCCTTTTTTTTGCTTGATTGGAGTAGACAGATCATCTGTGCAACAATCTTCTCTAACCCTAATTCAGACAGAAAATACTGAAAGCAGAGCTGAGAAGCAAGGGAGGGTCAAAACTGCATCTGGGCTTCTGGTTGTGAATCCATGTGACAATTTAGGACAGTTTGCAGCAAATCACATCCAGTGTCCCATCCTGCTGGGAAACCTGTCCTCGGCTGAAGTAGTGGAAGGAGGATATTTCTGAAAACTGGGTCTTTCAAAGACTTTTGCCAGCCAGAGCAGCACTGGTGGGCATGCAGTGGTTGCTGGACATGGCAAACCTGGTGCTGCAGAACACAATAGGTCTGGCACTGCACAGTTGAGGGGTTCTGGAGGGAGGTGCACGATTCCCACTGCTGACGTGACTCTTTTCTGACTTGATAAGCATTTCTTTGTGCTACATATTGAGTGGAGACTTCAGAAATCACCATTCTATTTGTTTTCTTTGCAGGTGAATTTTATACTATTCATTAGCATCATAAGAATCTTACTGCAGAAGTTAAGATCTCCAGATGTCGGAGGAAATGACCAGTCACAGTACAAGTAAGTCATATTTTTAGGTATTATAGACAGAACCAAAATCATCTCTCTGAGAATTCATCTGCTGAAAGCCAACAACTGCTGTGTTACTATAATTACATTTAATTTAGACCTACTTTTAGATATGGTTTAATAAATATAACTACACTGAAATGGAGAATAAATATATTTTTGTCAAACAATAAATTCAATAAAAAATATTTAATGTCATAAAGACCAACAAGCTGTTCGTGAATTTGAGTTTAATCCAAGAATTAATATGTTCATATAAAATACATGGAGAGTAATATCTTTCTTTTGATACATAAATGTTTCATTTTGACATAAGAAAAGTTTCAAAATCAAAAAATTTTCTTTTAACCTCCTTAAAACCTTTTTTTTAAATTTCTAAAATACTTAAATATATTTTAAGCGCTGAAAGGAACTTACATTGTTACCAAAAATTTAAAAATTAAGTATAGTGTTTTATACTGATTTAAAATACCATCTTTACTTTTCTAGAGGAAAAAGGTTGTTTCTGGCTTAGATCAACTTCATTTATGTCCAGACTTCCTTCTTTTGTCTTTTGGTTTGAACATAAAATCCTAAAATGTCTCTTTGTTTCCACAGCTTTAAAATCAAGGGATGCTGGGGCACAATTCAAATACGTTGCTAAAACTGGTTTTGTTTCTTATTGCCATATCTGTTACTGTTGTTTATTATAAGAGCTGCTGGATATGTAATAATCTGCAATCAAGAGTCAGTTGTAGTAGGTCTTATTTAAAAGCCCAGACACAGACACTGAGAGTTCAGGGTGTCATTGTGGTACTTCAGTGACAAAACCTAACATGAACACTGAAAATCCAAAGCGTGCGAGTGGCCTTTGAAAATGTGCTCCTGGATAACACCTTTCCTTCATTTCAAAAATACTGAATTCCTGTTCTAAAAGCTGATAAAACATGGCATGCAGAAGTAAAGAATATCCTTAAAGCCAAGAGAAGCAGGACCTTATGTATTTTGTAGACAACGTGACATGTTTGATGCAAAAAGTGAAGAATTCTGATGTGCCACAGAAAAGTCAACACAATAGGACTGACACGCACCTTTGTTTTGCACAGCTTTGTTTTGTGTTTGCTGATTCAATTATCTAAACGTGTGGGAAAACTTAATGAATCTAGATGAAATTGTGCAGTTGCCACATTATTATTTGGCGAAGTGGCCAACCTATAGGCAGGAAGTCCCTTCAAGTTTACTTCTTGTGACATAAAGTTTTCTTTGCTTTCATGGGGTATTTATTTACCTTTTGAAAATGAGGCATTCCCTTCCCTTCAGTCCCACCATTTTCCACAGTTTACTGTAGCACTTCATAATATGAAATATTCACATTAATAGCAGCCTTGTCCTTTATTATTCAGCCCTGCAAATTCTTTGCTTTTAGCATTTGATTGCCTGATTAAGTTTGTATTTCTGGTCTTTAGCTGATACCCGTGGGAAAGTAGATTAACCTCCTCAAGAAACTGCATCTACAGAGCAAATTAAAGATCTGGGAGGCTCGTTTTTAGAATTGCAAATGCGTTTTCTAAAATGCAGAGATGAATAAAGCTATTTTTTTGTCCCTCTCCTTCACTAAAATATAAGTCCAGTATAGAGAAAGTAGCATCGGCTAGACAAAAATTATTAAACCAACAATGGAGTGAAAGTGAAATACGAATCTAAAATGAATACTACTCATGCAAGTCACAGTTTTTCTTCCCTTCCTCTGAACGTGGTTGTACCTGGTTCCATCCTTTTTGTTGTTCATTTTACTTTTGCAGTGGATAAGGCTAAGTTCAAGTAAAATCAGTTTTCCATTTCACTTGGGAAACCAGGAAATTTGCTGCCAGTGTCATCTCCTCCAGCTGTAAATGAATTTCTTCTGCGAAGGAAACCCTATTTGTCCTGCTTCTGGTATCATCTTTAGATGTGAGGGGTTTACTATTCTTGAGAAACTTTGCTGTCAGAAATTATTATTTCCACATGAACAGATGCAGCCCCTGGGACATTATGAACAAAGCAAGGACATGAAGACTGACAGAGAAAAAATAAAACTATTTGAAATACCTTAACTTTTCTGTTAAAATAGGTGAATTCACATCATCCTTTCATTGTTGAATCAAGTTATATTCATCAAGACAGTGATGAATTATGGAACTCAACATTATAACTTCTCGAATTTTATATGATACCAGACATCCAAAATTGTGCATGACTGGACCTGTATAATATATAAAAATTATGTTATTAGAGTGAAATAAATGACAGATAAGGTAAAAGTAGCAATTTATCATTTCAGTAGTTTCACGAGCTGTTTTTCAGAGCAGTTCTGCTTAGTATTTTAAAATTCTCTTTCCTTCACTTCAATAGTGTCATCTGCTAAAATGTGTTACATAATTGACAACATTGACAATTATTTGATGGTGTATGCTTAATAACATCAGTAAAGCTATGAAGTTTTAGTATTTGGGGCTCATGAAAATCTCACAGTTGAGATTATTCTGGGTTACATTTCCTAGGTACTGTTTGCATACTGTGCATGTGCAATGTGCAGACTAACCATACAGTTTCACATTCAAAGGAAATTAACAGCAATTAACTTCAAAAGAGAGATTTTACCTTCCATGCTTGAGGACCTGCCAGTATGACTTTGCAGGAAGGCATCATTCCTTTTCACTCTGAACACTCTGAACTTTTAATGCCAGGTAAAAAATATTTCGATGGAATTGCACGTGCCGGGGTTACTGTGTGGGTAAACTCATTGCAAGCCTGAAAGGAAAACAGTTGGTAAAAAATGATTCTTACTGTTTATAAATCGTAAATCATACGAGGTTTATGTAAAGGACATTGCATCAAATTCGTATCTCAGTAAAATGAGCTCATCATTAAATTTCAGCTTTTTCTCTTTTCTTTACCCAGGAGACTTGCAAAATCCACGTTGTTGCTTATTCCGTTATTTGGAGTTCACTACACAGTGTTTGCTCTGTTTCCTGACCGCAGTTCCAACAATTACAAAATAATCTTTGAGTTGTGTTTGGGATCCTTTCAGGTAAATTTTAAGGTTTTTTTTCAAAAGAAGTTCTATTGACCTAGGTGAGTGCTGCCTACTAACTAAGGAATATTGTCTCTTTCCAGGGGTTGATTGTAGCAGTCCTGTATTGTTTTTTGAACAGTGAAGTAAGTCTCACCTTTCCTACTGAGCGTGTTAAATTTCAGTTTATTATTAAATTATTATTAAATTATTTAAATTAAGTTTTAGTAAATGTGTAAGTGCCCCTATAATTCTGCTCTGATACATGAAACTGTTTTAGAAGATGTTTGCATTCCTATTAATGAAATAGATTTGTGACAGTTTTTATGCAACAGGAGAAATCTGTGTAGTTGGGTGAAGAGCTTTAAGAGCTGTTTAAAATCTAATTCCGTGCAAACTGAGGTGTTAGTGTCTTCTGTTACTTAACGTGGTCTAATCCAGCTCTGTTAGAATCAATATAGATTGTGCAAGTGAGGTGCAACAAGCCTGGAAATTTATCCAGAACTTGAAATACCATTTAGTAAGTATTTAGGGGTAATATTCTGTCAGTATCTAAACCTCAGAACAGCAACAGATTTTCAGAAGTGCTCAGCATGTCGTAGTTTTCATAGTCTCAGTTGAGAAAGATGCAAGGAATTCCTTTTGATTTCAGCCACCATGCAGTGTCTGGCAGAAGGAATCTGTCTGAAGAAGACACCTGCCTGCACAGAGAATTAACATTCAGGTCTCCTGAGTGCTATTCTGGTCTTTGATATTCATGACATGCCTGATTTTGGGCTAATCATTTGATTCTATGCCTTAAGTACATGTGATAAATAGCTCGATACCAAAAGCTAATGTTGTAGCACAAGCGATACAAAACTGATTTTTGAAAGTGGCTTTAGGGCACCTTTTCACAGTGTAGGCAGTGTTTGCTTCAGTTATGTGACCTTGGTAAAAACTGATTGGATACTCTAGGGGGAAGGGATGCCATCCAGAGGGACTATGACAGGCTTGTGGAGAAGGGAGAAAAGAACCTCAAGAGGCTCAACAGGGCCAAGTTCAAGGTCCTTCACCTGGGCCTGTGCTGTGCTGACTGAGGGATGAAGGGGTTGAGAGCCGTCCAGCAGAGAAGGACTTGGGGATGAAGAATGGAGTGTGAGCTGGCAACGTGCACTTGTAGCCCAAAAAGCCAGCTGTATTCAGCATTAAAAGAAGCATGGCCAGCAGGTCAGGAGAGGTGAATTGTCACCAGTACAGGAAAGACATGGACCTGTTAGAGCAGGCCCAGAGGAGGCCACAAAAATTGTCAGAAGGCTGGAACACCTCTCCCATGAAGACAGGCTGAGGGAGTAGGGATTGTTCAGCCTGGAGGGGAGAAGGATCTGGGGAAACTTGATAGCACCTTACAGTACATTAAAGGGGGGATTATAAGAAAGATGGCGAAAAACTTCTTAGCAGGGCCTGTAGTGGCAGGACAAGGGATGTCACTTTTAAACTGATATGTGATAGATTTAGGAAGGAAAAAATCTTTTCTGTGAGGGTGATGGAGACACTGGCACGGGTTGCCCAGAGAAGCTGTGGATGCCCCATCCCTGGAAGTGTCCAAGGCCACGCTGGATGGTGCTCTGAGAAACCTGGTCTGGTGGAAGTTGTTCTTGCCCATGGAAGGGGGTAGAACTGCCTATCTTTAAAAGTTTGTACCAATCCAAACTGTTCTATAGTTCTGTTCCTAGAGATCCCCATGTGACAGCCAATAGACGTGGAAAAGTTCCACACATAAAAGAAAATTTTCAGCTCATATTGTGCATTTTCTTTTTAACACAGGTGCAGGGGGAGCTGAAAAGAAAGTGGCGGAGTTTGTGCTGGAAGCAGACAGCAGGCAGAGATTACAGACTCCACAGCTCGTCCATTTCTCGAAATGGCTCAGAAAGTGTTTCCCAGCTCCACCGGAATTCAAGAGCTCACTCATTTATGCAGACAGAGACCACCATGATATAAATGAGCTAAGTCCTCCAAAACATGAAAAACTGTGGGATATATGATTCATTATGCATCTTGATGTGATATTTTATAAAATGTACAGTTTAGTGCTTTGCTTTTCTACGTATTGGTATTGGGGGAATTGGTTTGTGCAGCTAACCTGTTAATAACAGAGAAGCCTGCGCCATGGATGCTTTCTGTTTTGTTTAAATTGTATTCATATTAATTCTGATGTTCTCTTGCAGTTTACTAGCCTAACAATTCAAAAATTCATTGTCCACAGAAGTCCCTTTACCTTCCACCACAGCTACATGATCGATGCAGGGTATCCTGCTCAATGCAGACTGCTTTGGCACATGTAAGGGTTAAGATGGGAAGCAAGAAAATTTCTTACTCTTTATTTATACTTAAGGAAACGTTGCCTTAAGGATTAGGAAATTCTTTTCTAATTATGGAAAATAAAATTAGAAAAGAAAATCTAAGACCGTAATTAACCGCAGTGGGAGTTCAGTGTGCTAATCCAGGAAATCATGAACATGATTTACACAGGGGGGAAAAGGTAGTAATTCTAGGCTAATGGTATAAATTTCAGAGATTACTTTCTACAGAGTTTGATTCCAATCCTGTTGTTACTTTCAAAAGTGCCTAGTTTAATGTTTGGGTGCAGAATGTAGGGTTACCTTTACAGTCCATGCAGAAAAGACTACTATATTTTGAATAAAACTGCACCATTTCCCAATAGTGCTAATGCAATCATCAGTTGTTCTCTTCTGTTTAAAGTCAGAGATTTGTGTTGATCTTTCATTAAGCAATTTTCTGAAGAGGTATGTTTTATTGCTAAAGCAGCCTGGCATAGGATAAACAGCCTTGGATAGCACATTACACTTTGAAAATGCCATTTTTTACAGTATTATCATTGAAATATGTCTCTAGGACTACATATTTGACTGCAAAACACAAGGAATATTGTAGTGAAGTTACAACTCACATTTAACAAAAAATGTGAATTCTTTTAGGTTTATTCAGTTCTATACCTACCTGAAACGATTCAAAATTTAGTCCTGACCATGGCTCCAGCAAAAAAAAATTAGACAGAATCCCTAAAAATTACCATAAAAGGCATAAAGAAGGAATTTTCAACAATGCCAAGCCTCTTATGTAGCCACGTTTAAAAAAAAAAAAAAGGCAGAGACCTGGCAGAGTCTTATAAAAATACACACAACATTTCCACTCTTTAAAAGAAATAAATCCAATGATGTTTTCTTCCCATGTCACGTTTAACCATGTCCACCCTACCTAACAAATGGGGATACAATGTATTTGCATTAGTACCTCCATACAAGCCATTGCCCTCTTATTTCAGGTAACAGATTGTAGGGAGCCAGCAGAATCCAAGGTCCATATTCTTGTCAGAGAAAGGGAAAAACAGCAGCAAGGGCATCTCTTGGCAGGCTCATTTTTACACCCTTAAAAATATTACCAATACTGGGAATATTGTCAGCAGCTGTTAAAGTGTCCATACAACTCTTGGTCTGATTTAATCCAGCTATTTATCAGTCAAACACAATTTGTTTTAATGGGATTGCCCTGGAGTGATACAAAGTTTTGTCAGACCAAAGATAGAAAGGGCCCCATGTAGTTCACATGACTACTGCAGAACAGGTAATGTGGTGTTACAGGACACCAGTTGGTATCATTTGAGTTAAACAACAATCACTCAATGAATTGTTACTTACAAAATTTGAATTTAAAGAAGCTATTGATCACTTCCAGATCATTCAGAGTGTTTTCTGCTTGGCAAAGTAACTATGAGGTTCTGGATGGAAGTAGGCTGCCCAAGGACATTCCCATGGAGTCTGAAAGATGTCCTCCTATACATGTATTTAAACTAAATATATTCCCAAAGACTTTAGACTCAGGAAACACTGCTAAACTTTAGAATTTTTTCCTGGATCTCTAGAAAACACTTAAATGCAAATTTATGAAGACCCTTTGGAGCTTTGGGAGCTCCTTTTATACCTAAATTAAACACATCTGTGCATTTTGGCTTCTTTGTCAGAAGTGGCATTGGGACTGCTCGGCTCCCTGAGATGTGACATGCAGGATGTTTTTTTTTTCCCCTAAATTTCTAGGGTAGAAAGGCACATGTGACAAGCATTCAAGTGTGCTCATCTTTTTGCTCAAATGAGGTTATATGAGCAAGTTGACCCACAGACAGAATCATAGCACAGAAATAGAGGTTTCAAGCAGCCATTTCCATCTGTCTGTTCTGCATGATGCATCACCAATTATACGTGTTTGTAACACATTGTATCCTAGAGAAAACTATCTTTGTTCTAATTAGGTGAGCATGAAGAAAATCTGCACTTTAATTATTTCTGGATTATAAAAAAGAAAAGCCTTAATAAGAAAATACATTTTATATTGCAACAAACCAGCATTGTTTCCTTTAACAGGGTGCAGATGTGTTTGGGCTTGATTCTCCTTTTCATGTGGGGGAAATGCCACATGAGACAATGAAGTTTCGCCAGTGGGAGAACATAAAGGTATCACTAAGTTTGTAAAGGACTGTGTGGACATGCAAAGAATGGCACACAGGGGTCAGAGGTGCTGTATATATTTTTCTTTTAAACCAGTGAAAAGTACGGTACTTTGGAGAACCTCATCCCTCCATTAATAATCTAAATACAGATAATCTGAATACTGTTTTGTGGGACAGTTTAACTTCATAATGCTTTGTGCAGAGGGCACTGGGCTCGCTTGCCTTTACTCCCAGAAAATTTCTGATTTCCAAATAACTTTATGCAAAGTTACAGCATCAACCCTATCATCACCGGTTTGACTTTCAGCTGCCTTTTCATGCACGGATACACATTATATAAAAATGTCTGTAAAAGGTGAAGAACAGTTTGGCAAATCTAGGACTCAGTCAGTGTTTTGCATCTTTACAACACCCAGAACAAGACAGTTTCTTGTGGCTCTGTCTTTCATTGCATTTTGTCAAGGAGTATGGGATTAGATGCTCTTGCTCTGTGCTGTGGAGACTCTAAAGAGTCAAAAGAACAATGCAATGAAACATCATTTGGCCTTCTGTCGTCCTTAATCCTAGTTGTCATTCTGTCCTAGCAGCATCAGGGGAGGAAGCAGAGGCTGCAAGGCAAGTGTAACCTTTCCCTGCACCTCCCTTTCTTTATTCCTTTACTTCCTTTTTCACTTTGGTTCCGTCAGGGTCCAAACTGAGTTGTAAAGTTTTCAGAGCAGGAAACCTGTTTTTTTCTTGTCCATCCCCATTGAAAAGCCAGTAGCACAGCTTATATTCACTGAACAAGAATGGTAATAGAGTTCACTCCCAGTACTGTGGTTAACTGTGCTTTACCTCCCCTGGAGGCACCATTAATTCTGAGTGATTTCTGTCAGCAATACCTGCTGCTGATGCCTGAGGAACACAGTGACAGCTTGCACTCCACTTACTAACCACAATTTAAAAATATATATGGACATTGACTTAAATTTTCCTCTGCAGAGTCGATTTCAGCTGGGTACTCGATAAACTCAGGTGAAATTCATCTGACCTGGTTTCGGTGTCTAAAAGCTGCATGTCTCTGAGCTAAAGACTCTTAAAAAGTGCCTTCCATAGTCATCATAGAGAAATAGGCACTAGTGGAAGATGATTCCTTCCGTGTTCAGCTGGGCATCCGGGGTAGGTAAGCCGGACCTAGTTTTCTCTGTACTTAGTACAAAATGAGCCTGGGGTAGCTGGCTAGTACTTAAATTTCTCACTCCATATTCTGAATTAGGTAAATGTATCCCTCCAGATCATGAAGTTATCTGGTAATGTTACATAGATACTTCTCTTTAAGCCAGTTAACTTGGGTTGGCCTAACTCATCCTCCAAGAAATGTGCAATGTTTTTCAAAAGGTCAGGCAGTGGAGGATCCCTCAGTTCATTTGGTCTGCTGTCCCTGCCTTCCATGATAAAGCCCACAGCTTTATATCCCATTTTGATTTGCCTGACCTCAGCTTCCAACAAATGTTTGTAGTTTTGGCTTAGGTGTTTGGTTTTTTGCCTTTTGTATAGGGGTCATATGCTAAAAGAAAGTGCTTTACAGTACCCGAAATTTTCTTTATGTCATGTGCTGCAGGTAGCCAGCTGAGGAATACCCAGTTTAAGCTTGTGATGGGACTGTACTGTACTGTAGCAACAATAGATAATTGGTGGCAAAGAGCATTGCAAAAAACCTTCTGCAGTCAAGTTGGAGCCAGCTTACCCCACTCTGTAGCATCTGCTTCATGTCCTGATTCACCCCAGGCTTCCCTTTGCCTTTTACACGGTGAAGGGAAAAGCATCAGGCATAGACCCTCAGCAAACCAGAGACTGTCTGGGGCACATTGATGTAATAAGGCATTGCCAGGTGCATGTGTGACACACTCCACGTGCAAAGACTAAGATGAATCATCTGCATCATTTGTCTCCTGTTTTTCTAAAAATCATCATCCATTAGCTGCGTATTTGCCCTTTGTTCAGCAAAGTGATTTGGGATAAAGTCCAAATTCAGTCTATACAGATTTTTTTCAGACATTCCTAATGAAAAATCAAGCGCTAAATGTGTCTGATAAAAAGAAAGAACTGGCAAGTAACCTGCAGAGAAAGCTGCTATGTGTATAAGGGTCATTGTCTGAACAATTACTGTCTGTGCATAGTGATACAGTAAATACCTTTACCAACAGAAGTACCTTTGTGTTACCATGAGTGCCTATATAAGCTGTGGGCTGTCAGTACTACCCTGACATGACCAAATACAGAAGTTAGGATGCAGTGCTATTCTGTTGATGAAAAAAAAATTCTTTAAAAAAAGGTGTTCTAACATGTATGTTACAAGAGAATAACATTTAAAAGGAGCATTCTGTGATATGGTTTAACCACTCTGTGTTGAATCTGGTTCTGCCCAATGATAGCAGGTTGTAGTTAAATCTAAGTCAGGAACATTTCCATTGTCAGCTAAAAAAAAAGTGACTGAAATGTCCCAAACCCCTCTATTTCCCAAAGCACTGTAATAAGTTTATGATTACCTGCAGCTTTTTTTGTCCTGGCACATGAGTATTACTTCAAAATTCTCTTTTGTCATCTTTGTTACAACTTTATATCTGTCAAGTATGGTAAAAATTAACGATGATGTAAATGAATGTGATTATTTTTTACAAAATGTACAGATTATGATGTTGTATAGATTAATGTGTGTAAATAGATTTCATACTGTAATTCACCATGGTTTTCTTCTGGTTTTGCTCTTTTGTTCTTTTCTGGTTTCAGTTTTTATAGTCACATACCTAACAGCCTTCTCTGAAATGTTATATATAAAGCTGTGAACAAGTAAGTGTTTACATCTTTATGCTATTACAGATAACAGTAGTCAATAACACCATAATGGACTGAAGAGGAATCAGAGAATAAAAATTTTAAAAGTTTTGCACAAAAATTCTGTTACTTATGTTTTTTAAAAATTGTGTAAAATGATGCATTTTTCTTACTGATTCAGTGGATCAAGGCCATGCTGAAGGATGTGGCTAAATTAATGCTTCACTTTTTAATTCAGCAGCTGTTAGACGCACATGTCAAAGAAAAACAGCCCTTAGCTTCACTGAGGAATATGTAGCTTTCTGCAACCTGGATGTGCTTACAGGGGCATGAGAATGGCACCCACCTAGAGCAGACCCAGGTGATCCCATATGTTGTGTGTGGCACCATCTCCATGGCCAGCGGCTATTTTTGATTTATCACAGCTTGCTCAAAACTTGACTGCCCAGGTATCTGTCAGAAGTACAGTAAAATGCAGTGAGAAAAAGGAAGGCTGTAGAAAAAACACCATCTATCATGGTTTTTTCTTAGAAGATATGTGTCTGTTCCTACACCTGTAATGGGAACGGGCACAGGGAAGAGACTGGCAGTGGTGTGGTGCCGGTGGGGCCAGAGAGAGAGGGGAGTGCATGTTGGGGAGGAGGTGGCGCCTCATGGGGTGCCAGTACCTGCCTGGCAGCAGCACTGAGCAGGGACAGAGGATGGAGCCCTGTTTTGGTGTCATGGACCAGAGAGTCCGTCCCCTTCTGGGTGTGTCCCTATGAATCACAGAAGCCACACCACCCGCAGGGCTCTGCTGAGCCTTTGGGAGACCTGAACTCTCATCCTCTCCCACCTTGTGTGAGTGCTCGTAGGAGCTGCATCAGTCTGGACCCTTTGGCAACACACATCATGTCTGCAAAGAGCTCCAGTGTCCTCGCCCCCATGCGTGTCCTCTCTCCCTCAGAGCTGAAGGGGCAGCCCCACAACCAGACCACCTTGAGGTCTGCAGGTGAGCTGCTCTGGAGCTGGTGAGCAGGACAGCCAGGGTGCAGATGAACAGGAACACCGGATCAGTTCCCATCAGTTCTGGTAACAGCACCTGCAGGTTTCCATGGCAAGTAAAACAGAGAAGGGGATCCCTTACAAAGGTTCTGGATAATTAGAGAAATGGTTATCCCCAGAATACAAGCAGTGTACTGTGGAGGGGAAGAGTAAGGGAGCCTGCACTCCAGAAGCAGCTAAAAGAAGCAAACACTTCTCTGGCAACTCCTGCATGGTCACACTGGGCAGTGTCAGCTGCAGGAGTCTCTCTGTACCCATGTCCCCTGGGCCAGAGGCAGCTGTGAATACAGCACAAAGCTCCCTTTCCTCTGATTGCACCAAGGAGCTTCTAACTGGGACATTTGAAAAGGTAAAGGAGATCAGTGGATGGGAGGGTGGAAGAGTCAGAAAGGCCATCTGTCTTCCCTTCATCTCCCTAAGGGAGCTGAACCAAAGAACTACAGCAGATAGTAAGAGAAAAGGTATTGCAAACTCTGTTTGTGTGTTTAAGTTTGGTATGGATTGTAGAATGAGGTTACTTTTGAAGAACACCTTAATATAGATTGGGATACATTATGAACTAGCTGACATGCAATTTACGTTGACTTATTGTATAAAACCATTTAATAAGTAAGTATATGTTGCATCAAAATACAGATTTTTCACACAGGACAAATAAATATTTTTCATGTAATATCCTACAAAGTGCCCTAGGATATTCCATTAAATATGGATATTGGATTTGGAAGACAGCAGAAATCTAAATGAAGAGCTGTGCTTTATGTTGAAATCCTTCTGGATTTCTCAGTTGGTGCCTTTGTAATTGAGACTGCTTCTCAACACAATCCTGTTAAGCTGTGAAATTCTCTATTCAGAAAGGCTTTATTTAGCAATAGCCCTTGGCCACTGCATATCCCTGGTTTCCTGCTTATATTCTTCACCTGCTCTTAATTAGTGCCTTGGGCTTTGCCTGCCTGTCTCTGTAGGATATGAAAAAATAGTGAGGGAAATAATGAGGGAATCAGTAAGCAAGTTTATAACAGTATCATTAATAATGGATCCTGACTACAAGGGGACATTTTGTTATACAGAACTGCATTCACCAGCAGCAATTTGAAAATTAAAATATAATCTGAGTTATACACAAAATTGTGCTATAGAGGATGATTGTGCCTTAGCCAGGTGATGAATTGGACAATTTAATCATTCCTGCAGATTATAGCTTCTGTTATTCAGATTAGTACCAAAATCATATGGCCTATTTCAAAAAACACTTAACTTGACCTTATTACTCAACAACAAAAACATGAAGCTAAACACTGTTTCCCTCAAATACACAATGTCTTTAAAAAATCATTTTCATTTTACCTTTGAAGGCCATAACATCCTGTTTATTGGATTAGGACAATAACTTACCAATTTAGACACTTGAAAGAACCATTTTGTTGTGAAACATATGGAATTAATATTGTTCATAAGTAGGGGGTTTTTTTAAAATCTTTGAAAAGCACAGCGTATACCTTGATCAGGGTATAGCTCTGGTTGCTTGTCCTGATGCCCCGAACATGAGCTGAGAGCAGCTTGAAAGACACAGGCAATATTGGGGGTTTTTTATCATTTAGGCCTAGTCCATTTCTATCTAACTTGAGACATCTCAATTAAGTGTTGTATTTATAATTCTCCTTTTTGACTGAATGCAGCGCTAAAAATCCAGCCCAAGCACTGCTCCCTCCTCTTGGACATTGCATGCCCTGCCCTGGAGGAGGCCTTGCCTGGTGCCTGCGAGGCGCTGCTGGGGGAGCCCCATGTCCCCACAGAGGGTTCAGTGAGCCTGCTGCTGCCCCTCGCACACAATTCCCCTCTCACTGGCAGTCTCACAGCGCTGTGCTATAGAAATGTTGAAGTTTTCCCACTCTTTCAGCCGCTAACGAAATCTGGATCTTAATTTAAACTGTGAGATCCCTGGTTTTATTGTCCCACTCTCATGACATCCAGTAGGAAGATACTTTACAACCTTTTCTGGCTTCACTGCAGGGAAATACTGAATTTACAGCAATGCTTTCAAACATACTAATGGATTTAAAGGATTATAGTTGAGTAACAACTGTTCTTGGATGCGCAAAAATCAGTTTTTTATGGTTCTGGTACCTATGCAAATTTACTTACACGAGTAAGTCAAATATTGACTGGCATCACATAAACTGAAGCTGGAAGTTAGAAAATTATTTGCAATCACCAGAGGAGTGAGGTTTTGAAAAAGCTTCATGGCATCTCAGGAAAATTCCGCTTTTAGATTCCTGTTTATATGGCTTAGGAGGAGTAACACATTACGAGTCTAACGCAGCAGGGGATTAGACCTCATGACCCATATGCTTATACTTCCTATGCTCCCATCAGCCTATGGGATCTTAACTGCATTAATATGTCAAACGTTTTGGAAAGAAACTGGAAAAAATAGAAAAAAATTATAAACTTTTACAAATCTGAGAGTTTAGACAGATGAATTAGTCACAAAAATCATTAGGTTTTGATCTACTGTCAACTGCTATTACAAAACTTGCTATTAATGCTATTTCAGTCACTTATTTCAGCTGTAGATACAGCCTGGTGCTGCTCCATTGTGCCTGGATGAATGGAAACTGCTGTGACGTAGCTACTTTGGAAGAAATGTGAGCACTATAAAGAGACTTTTAGTCTCAGTTCATCTTCTCTCTCTATTGTGCTCTGTATTCATCACAAGCCTAGAAAAGTTCTTCCAATTTCCTATTCATATACTGATCCATGAATAGTACAACTGTACTGCTATATATGTTCTCCAAATGTCTGGGCTGAATAGTTTATTTCCTCTGAGTTGTAATTATTCATCTCAGCATTTGGCAATGTTTTCAAGTGGTTTTAACTTTCCTCATGCAATGTGTCATCAGGTTTCAAAAATAGTGGTTTCTTTGGACAGTCTGGATACTGAAGTAGTAGGTTGGCTCATAGGGTGGAAAATGGCTTCTGACCTTCACAACTAACTTGTGGTTGTCTGCTTTAGCACATTTCAAAAATTCAAACTAATGCAAAATGGTAAATTAGAAGAAAAACATCAAGGAAAAGGATATGAAGTTGGGAAATAAATTGGGGTAAAAGCTAGGGTATAATTTTGAGGAAATACAATTATGCTCTAGGACAATGGAAGTGCGATGGGACGGTTGGTTTAGGGAGGCCACATGTAGAACCAAGTGGGCAGGAAAAGGGCTGTGATAGGAAGTGAGGAGCTCTGCTGAAGGTCCATTTGAGTCAATCACTGCTTGTGTACAATTTTCATGAGGAACTGTGAATGACCTTCCTAAGTATTTTCCATTGTGTATGTGTGAAGCTAAACTACAACCTAAATTTTTGGAAATGTGCACTGCATGCAAAACCTGACCAGTTTTGCTCCAGTTTGCAGCAAGGATATACTGTCTGAAAAATTTAGTTGTCCAGGTACAATCCCCCTATCAACTGATGGTCTACATTCCTGTCCTCTTATACAGAAATTTTACACATTTTAGATGACATGAAGGCCATTTTTTGGCTCTCTACCTATGAAAAAATGAAAAATTTTTCAAGTAAATAATAGAATTGCAAAGCACTGATTCATCTTCTAGACAGAAAAGGCAAAAGCCTTTCACCCCACCACACCAAGAAAGCATTTTTACACCAATAAGCCAGTAAGGCAATACATTTTGAGGGCATTAAACATAAATAATGAATATTGATCTCATTACCAAACTTAAACACTGTGGCATTAAATATGTCAGCTGATGGAATTGTGTGTGCTGTGATTTCCACAGCCAAAATCACTAATGAAAAAATAATATTCTCTATACTTTCATATGTCTTAAATATTCATTTTGTCATTCTCCCAAACCAAAACACAATAATTTTGGCTTTCCCTCTTCCACTAGTGTCCAGTTTGTACCTATTGAATTGCAAATACTTCACTAAAGGTACAATCCCAGTAGCCAGCAGGCTACCAACTATCAAAGTATAGCTCAGCACCAGCTAAGTAGGAAGTCGATTTTTGAGCATGACTCATTAATTTGCCCTTCAGTTTTCTACTTGAAAATAGTTAGCATTTGGTTTCCTTATTAATATAGCTTCAAGTTTGCCATCGGGCTTTGTAAAACCGTGGATTTTGGACATGATGAGTCAAATTCCTGGAAGGTAACCTATGGCCTATCCCAGCCTTAACTATGTGTCTGCTATTCCTGACATATTTATTCAAACTGTACTTCATGTCCCTCAGCAACAGGCACTGAACAATCTTAAGAGGGCAGAAATCCTCCCAGGGAAGATGTTTGTCCCAAGTTCTGGCTGGTGAAACACCTGTGCTTGGCGTACAATTCTTCCTCCAGTGAGATCCACACATGTCACGGTATCATAGTAGTTGTTTGAAGGAAATTGCTGCTCTAAAATAAGTCTTCTGCAATATGTTTCAGTTCATCTCCTGCAATGAGAAAAAACTGAAAGCGTCTGGATATCTGCTTACCATACATTTTTATTGCTTTTAAAGATTCACATTGTCATCTACTGTATTATTGTATCTGTTGGGGGTACAACTGACAGGCTGGTACCAGCTAGGAATATGTGCCCATTTCCTACAAAAGAACTGCATTCTCTCAGGCCCATTCAGGTATGCAATTGAGCACATCTCAAGCTTTAAGCCTATATTTAAATCCTGAAACACCAGCAGAACTCAGGATGCTAATCTGGTATTTTGCTGACTATAAACACAGCTTAGAGCAACAGTACTTGCTCTTCCCTGCTTATGCCTCATGGTTTCCATTCTGTAAATTACATGTGATCTTGAGAATCACTTATCAATACCTACCCATCTTACAGCATGTTTGTAACTCATCTTTTGCACTTCACCATGGATGCGGTTTCTTCTTGTGCAATATTGTGAATATTTTATGATGTTGTACATATTTCCCTTTAATTTATATGGACATGTTTGCTGACACTGGTCTCTGGATACAATATTTATGGTCTCTGGATATATTTTCAGAATTGTTATGGCAGGAGGAAAACAAGGTCACAGCTACAACTGTGACAAGACAGTCATGACACGCTTCAGGGAAGAAAACAGATTGGAACACGGAGCCAAGAGGGCAAGTGCCAGGGCAGGGAGCTGGAAGACCAAAGTGTGTCAACATGCAGCAGGAATGAGCCTTGAGCACCCATCCTGCCACGGGCAGAGCCAAGGAGATACCACAGAGCCTCCCACAGCGGGGTCTGAAAGCCTTTCCTAAGTGACCTTGGTGTTGACATAAATTGACAGCCCACTAGAAGAGCATAACGGGAGGGCTTGGATCAGCTGCACCAGTGCTAAAGGAGCTCTTTTGAAGGCTTTAGGTGACTTTTTTCAGTGAGTGATTAAATCACCCTTATCTTGTCCGGGGCCATTGGACAGCAGTGCAGACAGCTCCAGACTTGCAGTATGACCTCCCAGCTGTGGCTTCCAGCAGGATCTCTGGCTCATACATCAGAAAGTCTCACTATCATTGCTCACATTTTCTGTTTATTCTTTCAGTTATCTCCTCGCAAATGTTTGTTTTAATTTCATGGCAGTTACTTAAATCAAGATGGCTTTTACCAAAGTTAATTACTAAGAACTCAAACTTGAGAGATACTTTGAATACTCCTACCAAGCCTATGCCTTTGTTGCTGTGGAAGAAGAGATATTGAGTAAATTAAAAGCAGTCTCAGATTTTGAGGGTACAGGACCAGCCAAGATGCAGATGGCCATTAGGCCCAATTTTGTGTCTTCTTTTCTTGGTGAATAATAACTTGAAGCAAGCTTATAGCTGAATTTCAATTGACAGTAAACAAGTAAACAGACAAGTCCATGTAGGTCCCAGTATCCCTTAGCATTCTTTAAAAATCAGCCATTGTAATGTAGATGAGGAATTCAAACAAGTGGAGAGAGAATCCCACTAGATTTTCCTTGCAACCTCCAATAGAAACCTATTTTTAAAAGAGTTGTATGTTATGGCTGGACAATAAGAATAGTAGTCTATAGCACTATTCATACAGAATAGTAATCCTGAATGACATTTACATTAATTCCTGCTTTTTTCTAAGCTTTGTTTCCTATATATAATTTTTCTTTCATCTATTCCTGTGTCCCTCCACTACCCCAACAATATTGTTTGTGATTTATCACATGATGTTTTAGTACCAAGTTAACAAACCCCAGAGACGATGCCTGGACACTGAAAAATAGGATGTAAATCACTGACACAGGACACATGAATTAGTGCAGAAGATTCTGTGCAATTAATGAGTGCACTTGAGAATGGATCAGTGTATTTAAAGTACTTAAGCATCTCCACTAAGTCACACAATCCAAATGCAGTAATTGTTACTAAAGCCATGTCTTGGATGGGGAAGAGTAAGAAAGTTTGGACTTGACTTTCTCAAGTCAGCAGTGATGGAAAGACACAGATTTGCTTGCAGATAAAATTAGTGTTCCAGAAATAGACAACTATATGGGCTTAAAAGTGAGGGCTTTCTATTTATCTGTACACTGTTCAGATTCTCATAAATTTACTTCTAATACCATTTTACTCCAAGAATCATTCAACTGGCTTCTATGAAATGTCCCTACAAAGAGAAATAACTGGTGTAAAACAAAGACTGCAACTGCCTGTTATAAACTGAGTATAAACTGTGTGTATGTCTGCTAGTTCTCAAGGGGTTTTTTTTTGTTTATTTATCTATTTGGAACCATTTCTGAATACATTGCTATATCATAGATAATACAGCATGCCATACCAGATCAAATCAATGACCACATATAGCAAAAGCTGCAGGAAAAATACACCTAAACATTTTTACTCTACAACCTCTGCTTGGTCTCTTTCTAACTCGGAGTTCCTGATTCACACCCAGACACATGTAACACCCAGCTCCCTGTGTTGCCTTTTAACTCTTCCCTAACACCCTCCTGAGACTGATTTTCTGTTTGCCATTCCTTCCCCACGGTAGACTGTCCTTTCTAAAGGGTAACTTTCTTTTCAGCTCTGTTTGTTGAGCTGACCAGTGCATTTTCTAAGTGCAATATTGCCTTGTGTATAATACAGTAGTTGCATAAGTCTGAAGTCTCCAAATTAAGGCATTGCAGTTCCTTATTGGCTTCTGGCCTGAAGCATTTCCCTGTGCAGGTCCATGCTGCTTTCCTGCACACCAAGACATTTTCTTGCTATTGCTGATGGCTGGAAGATGTTCCTTGCCCTTCCCCAGCCCTTAGGATAGCAGTTCCCTGGCTGCTTACATGGATGAAACCAATCTGATGTGCTGATGCTTTTGTTCAGGATTTCCACTCCCAGAAGAATAAAAAGCTTCATCATACATCAAATGTATCAGACTCCACTGTTTTAGAAACTTTACAGATTTGCAAGAACAAATAAAATTGCAAAATATCAATTGAATGTATTTAGTTATAAAAATTTTCTTTGGCTCCATCATCCCAATTTCAATGAAGGTGGAATTAACTTCGTGGTGTTAAGATGAAGTTTTAAGATTGTCAGAGCAGCAGCTTCTTCCTGCCTTCCCTTGCTTTTTGCCCTCTACATAAACAGGACCAAAAGCTAGAATTTTCATGTGTTCATGCAAGCTAGAAAGCCTTATTGTATCCATTTGTCTGTTACAAAACCTTGCTTATTTGTTTCTTGCTGTTGTCTTAGGATACTTATTTTCCCAATAAGGAAAATTTTCTCTTTGGAAATGTGTAATAGTTCCCATTTTATACTTTTATTCACCTTTTTTTTGCTTTCATATATCATGTCCTTTTGGAAATGGTTAGTAAAGCCTTTTGTAGCATCATATGAATAGTTTTCAAAGAACATTTTTGCCAGATTCAAAGCTGTTTTCTCCCTGTGAGGCTGTACAAAGATCTAAAGATATCACAGGTGGTGAAATTGAAACACAGCTACTTAATTTGACTAATATCCCTTTCCCTAATGTGTGTTATTGAGGACCCATTTCATTCATACCCTATTCCATTAATGAATAAATCATGGACATGTTGGCTGCGTTTGTGGGTTTCAGCTCACAGTATTTATTTCTGAGGGTGACATCCAGAATTCAAATAATGTGGCATGCCCCAGGTATTGCCAGCTATGAGTGATTTTGTGAAAATAATCAGCTTACTTCTGAGTGGAGCTGGAAGGGGCAATTGAACTGGTTTTGTTGGAAAGGAGCAAGACTGATCAGGCAGTTAATTAAGCAATCAAACTGTTTTGTTAATGATCCTGCAGGGACTGTCAATTCACATGACGTGTTAGATGAGTTTCACTGGAGTGGGGCTGACAGCTGAGGGTTGGTTTCTGCCTCTCTCCTCAAAAGCAGGAGCAGGTAGGTGGTGCAGAGCAAGCTTCTTCACAAGCTCCTGGGCCAGCAGGCAAGGGAAGGGAATGGCAGTGTTTTAGCACAGGCACGAGAGGTGCTGCTGATGGATCTCACCTTCTCTCTGGTACCTTGGCAAAGGCACCATTCTGTCTGTGGATGTCTATCCCAAAAGAAAATCACCCTGCAAAATACAGCTATCTTTATCTTAGAGCAGTTCTGGGCTCTGTTTCATCATATTTCCCTGCAAATGGTTGATTTGGCACACTGAGAGTTGTAGACAAAGGAAAGGGGATGGGAAAACGGGGCCAGAAGCTGCTTAAGCCAAAAAGAAAGACTTGTCACTCTGTGCCCCTGAGCAGGGACAATATAAAGTCCTTCCTGTGGCCTTTCAGAGGAGCTGCAAGTTGAATCGCCATAGAATAGGAGCAATTGGTAAAGTATGAATATAGGGAAAATTTAGTGGCTTCAAGAGAAAGTGCTGGAAAATGAATGATGAAGAGAAAAGTCAAAGAAAATTAATTTCACCAAGTGAAAGATAAGATTATACTAATATTTCATGGTAAAAATCTGAAGTGCATGAATAATTTAAACTTCTACCAAGAAACAGAGTAAGTTCCAGGTGTAGATACCCTGTTATGCACAGTGACGTAATATAATTTATATCCATTTTTTGTGGCTCTATACTGTCTCAAACAAATGTGTCAGAGTACTTGAAAAATATCAGGTAATAAATTCTCCCAGTTTATTTCCTTGATAGAGCTAATCACCTTTTTCCTAGGAGAAAACTGAATATTCCTCATATGCTTGGATCATACAGGAAGTCTGTGGCAGTCCAGGATATAATCCAGATCTTTTGAATCCCAGCCCTGCTATTTAGCTATAAATTCAGCTTTCCTTAGACTTGATTTGTTTTGAGTCATATTTTGTAATCTAAAAGAGCTTCTTTCTCCCTCCTCCCTCCCCTCAACCCCTCCCCACCAACCAAAAAAAAAAAAAAGTTAATTCAAAATAAGATTAAGGGTATGAATTTTTGGACTGGTGAAAATTTGCATGGAGGTGAGCCCCAAATCTATCAGCAGAATGGCTGGCTTGACACTGAAAAGGAAGAGAGAACACAGAAACTTCAAGAACAATACAGACATTTTGGAAAGTTTTAAATGAAAATGTTGCAGGGTTGCATGTAAACTGTACAAGATGAGACAGGCTGTCATTAACATCATCTACTCCCTTTCTGGATGACAAGGTCAAATCAGCCATTTGTCTGCTGGTTTTCACCTGTTCAAGAAATGTGTACTAGTTTACTAAAACTTTTGTAGACTGACATGGACTATTCTTGTGAAATCATTCTGGAGAAGAGAGAGAGTCTGTGTAATATGATTTTCTTGAAAGATGAAAATTTTTACTCTCTACTCCTTCCTTTATGTATGCCATCAGACTATCAGCATGCTGGAGTCTCTCAAATCCTACATTATTCAGAGCTTTGGAAGAAAAATAAAAACACAGCATTGCAACATATCCTACAGTCCAGACTGCAGCCACCCCAGAACCCCTTCTAAATTGGGTTTCTTGATATTTCACATCTATCTCACTTTTTAAAAAAATATTAATTGGTTAAAATTATTTTCCACTAAATTTTGAATTTGTGATGAAAAACCCCAAGAATAGTTTGTGTTTTATGACACTTTCTACAATTCAAAGATCTAAGCAGGTACATCCCAAATCCTGGCTGACTCCTAGTCCTATCCTCCTCTTTTAGCACATTTTTAAGTTAAAGTTAATCTTTCCTGAGCACATCACTACAGCAGCATAAAACGTCTCACTTAGAAACCCACATTTTCTGAAATCACTGCATATTTCTGTAGGGAATACCTTACCAAACACCTTCTGGGACTGCAAAATCTTCCTCAGAGTGGCAATGGCAGTTCATAGTCAATGATGTGACCAATACAGCTGTCAGTCATTCTCTCATTCGTTCTCACAGAAACACGGAAAGGTGGTTGGAAAAGATCTCTGGATCCCTGGTCCAATTCTCCTCTCAGAGAGAAAGTGTTGCCAGCCTGGATGATGACAGCTTTAGCTTTGTCTCGCCAAGCCTCAGAACCTCCAAGGGTGGCACTTCACAGCCAAAGTTTATAGTAGCAGCCCTTTTGCTCGATGGGCGTCTGTCTCACATGTTTAATGCTTTGCACATGTTTATGTTTAATCACTCTTCTAACATTTTGATCCTCCAGTGACATGCAGCTATATTTTGTTTACAAAATAAATCCCTCTATATGGATGCTTTTTGTTGTCTTTGTGTTACTAGCGAGTTCCATGAGTAAATTCCTACATTTCTGGACCAAGACCCTATGAATTTAATTCATGATTGTTTTTAAATAAGATTAGTCTCAAGACTGTTTCCTGAGGAATTACTCTGATATCTCCTCCACCCTAGATGGGATTGCCTGCCATTTCAGCGTTTTTCCTAGAATGCTTATAATAATCCCCATCTTTTGCTCCCTAACTCACATTTTTAGTTGTCACCCTAAGTGAAATGGGATACTCTGACCATTGGCTGACTCCTGTGCTGATGATTCAATTCAATCAATTGAATTAATTGTTATTCAAGTATTTTCCTCAGTTATTCAAATCTTTTTCTCAGAAACATGTATGGCTACGTGCTGTTAACTATTTAAATTACTAGAAATGCATTCTTGGTTCTCTTCTGGCCATAAAGGGAGCATTCTTCGTGTCTCTATCTTCAAATTGTTTATAGAAAGCAGCAGAGATGTCCCTGAAATGCGTTCCATTGCAAATGAGGATAAACCTGGTTTACCAGTTCCCACATGGCTCTGGCAATGGCAGCATTTTGCTGGAATGCTTGGAAGTGTGAGCTTCAAGGGAGCTGCACATCACACGTATCATGGTCAAAAGTCATGAGTAGCATTCCCCATATTCTGGGTAGCCAAAAAGAAAGAGATATCAAAAATCATGTGAACGGGTGACAGAACAGCTTTCATGGCTTCCCCTATTTCCATCCACTTTGAGGACTTTTGGAGTTTTATGACAACATCATGACTAGTTCCACTGGCTGTGGCTGGTTCATTTCCACCTAAAACCCACTCCATTTATTTACCAGCCCTCCTGGCAGTGCCATGGGGTTGTCCTGGCATGCAAACATACTCTAATGATTTGCTGACTGAGTGCAGCTTGAAAGCAATTATCATAATTTTTGAAAGTTCAGGTTATTTCAAAAGTTAAATGAAATAATACTTGAACGTCATCTTCTGTTTGATTTAACTGGGGAATATACAGATCTTTACCTGTCTACAAAAGGAGCAAAATCAAAGGCCTGTATAACTGGAAGTATACCTGGAAGTATGCACCTGGTACAATTCTCCATGACAGTGCAGCCTTGCAAGGCAGAGTGGGAGAAATTGCAGGACCACAATATAAGAAAGATATTAAACTATTAGAGAGTGTCCAAAGGAGGGACATGAAGATGGTGAGGGCCTTGAGGGGAAGCCATGTGAGGAGCAGCTGAGGTCACTTGGTCTGTTCAGCCTGGAGAAGAGGAGGCTGAGGGGAGACCTCATTCCAGTCTGCACCTTCCTCATGAGGGAAAACGAGGGGCAGGCACAGGCAGATCTCTGCTCTGTGCTGACAGGACCTGAGGGAATGGCCTGAAGTTGCATCAAGGGAGGTTTAGCTTGGATATTAGAAAAAGGTTCTTCACTCAGAGGGTGGCTGGGAACAGGAACAGGCTCCCCAGGGAAGTGGTCACAGCTCCAGCCTGACAGAGCTCAAGCAGCATTTGGACAATACTCTCAGGCACAGGGTGTGACTCTTGGAGATGGTGCAGGGTCAGGAGTTGGACTCAATGATCCTCGTGGGTCCTCCCAGCTCAGCTGATTCTGTGATTGCGATTCTGCGATCAGCTGCAGTCTGAGCTCATCAAGGTACCTGTCATGCATCCCCTGGAACCTCCTTTGCCTTTCTGGTCCCAGTGTCTTTTCTCTCCTGGTCACAACTGTCCTTCCCAGTTGTGCTGGACTGGAAGTGCAGTGCAGAGGGCTTGGCAAGCTGTCTGTGAAAGGGATGCATTCCAGCCTAAGGAAAGCAGGAGTTTATCATTAAAGACTTCATAAATAATTATTTGCTCACAAAGAACAAAAATGGAAGCAGAATAGCTGGGAAACTCATGAACATTTGAAATGGCAGGAGCCATGTTACCAGCATCTGAAATACATTTAAATTGCTGTAAATGTTGTGGACCAAGGATCACTAAATTGCATACTGGAAGAAAGCTAGTGATATATAAAGTAATGAAAAGAGCCAGAAGTGAACATTACTAATTTTCTTCATAAAAAGCAAGTTTCCATGACTCATTCATATACTATCAATTACATGTGTTTAGAGGCTGAATTTTAAGATTAAAATAGTCTACTAAATTTAACTGAGCCATTATCTTTATATTCTTGCAGAAACATTTTTCCCTGGCAATTGCAGAGAACAGGAAGGTGTTTGTGAGCATGGGTTATGATAACATCCGCCCATAACCTGCATTTACTGCGTATATAAATGTGTGGATAACATTGAAGATTTTTCCATTCTTCTAAATATTTGCTTGCCAGGGTGACACTGTTTAATTCCCATCTCCAAAGAGCTTTATTTTTACAGATGCATTTTCAGTCTTTTCATAGAGATGTTATTTATGTGCAATGTGAACTGAACTTCCTAATGTCCTGGAGTGTGATGTTTCAAGGTGGTTGCAGCCACACCGGCACATGTGAGACACGATGATTTTCCCTCCCTCAGTCTTGGTTTGTGTTTACCTTTTAATAACTTTGTGGAGAATACAAACATAAATGCCATATTGTATTGACCCAGAGATCAGCCCAGGTGACTAGTCTGACTCTGGCAGGAGCTTGTGGTGGATGCAAGAGGAAAAGGAATGGGAAAGAAACTATGGATGAATGTATTATTTCCTGTGTCTGCTCTCCCAGTTTCCAACTTATTTTGAGCCTGGAAGCATCTTGAGTCAAAGCTGCATCCAGTGTTAGTACTCAGTGTTAGTCTTGTCCTCCATTAACTGAACTGAACTCAATTATATATTTTTGACTGCCACAGCATCCTCAAAATCTGAGTACAATTTTGCTATGCATTGTCAGAAAAAGTAATTATTTTTATTTTAACACTGTAACTTAATAAGTTGTGTGTCCCTTAAGTTTTCTGTTATTGGAAGTCACAAATAATATTTCCCTTGTTGCCCCACTCACGAGTTGGCTCTAGAGTTCCTCTCTGCAGTCATCACTCTTCTAAACCAGGTAGTGCCTGGAAGCTGTCCTGGGCTGGCTGACACTGAATTAATTCTCTTCATAGCAGTCTGTAGGGAGCTGTTTCGGATTTGTGACCAAAACAGTGTTGATAACACAGGGATGTTTTAGCTGTTGCTGAGCAGCCTTTACCCAGCACCAAGGCCTTCTCCACTTCTCACGCTGCCTCACCAGCGAGGGCTGGGAGTGCACAACAATTTGGGATGGGACACAGCCAGGACAGCTGACCCCAACTGACCAAAGAGATGTCCCACACCACATGGTATGTCAGTAATAAAAGCTGAGGGGAGAAGGAGGAAGGGGGTACATTTGGGATGATTTTCTTGCCAAGTCCCAGTTATGTGTGATGAAACTCTGCTTTCCTGGGGATGGCTGAACACCTGCTGCCCATGGGAAGGGGGGAATGAGTTCCTTGTTTTACTTTGCTTGTGTGGGTGCCTTTTATTCTACCTGTTAAACTGCCTTTATCTGAACCCATGAGTTTTCTCACTTTCACTCTTCTGTTTGTGTCCCTTTCCCACTGAGGGAGGGTCAGCGCCCGGCTGGGTGGGGCTGAGCTGCCTGTCAGGGTCAACCCACAAGAGCCCTTTAATACATTCCAGTGCAGCAGATGCTCTGTCCCTCTGATCCTGCTCTTCTTCCCTCTTTGTATCACCTCTAGTTTTGCTGCATCTCCTTCCCAGAGGGAACCAGCGCTGCATGTGGTGATGAAGAAATGGCTCCACATTGATTTCTATGACTTAGTGATGATTTCTGTTTATTAAGAAATACATACTAAGGGATCTTAATTAAAGATCCTTATTTAATATTCTCTTTGACTTCTGACCATCACTGAGCAGCAAGACAATGCAGATAATTTTCACAAAATTACCTAAGGCACTTTTCTGAGTGAACACACTTCCTGTACCTGTGGCTCATTTTATGCTACATAGACCTACAGCTGGGGGTTTTACTGCCCATCTTTTGACAGGCATACCTTCCAGAACAAAACTGACTTAAAGCAAAATGAACCTTCAGAAAGGAATACATCAGGACTCTCTGAATCTCATTCATAATGTGTTCAATTTCTTCTTTTCAGAACCCTCTACCTTGGAAGCTTTACAGCACAGAAGTCCTATGAATTTACATGAAATATTTGAGTGAAAAAGAATTACTGAACATGAATCTGAATCTTTCTGTCAGCAGAATATTCTTTTCTGTAACATTTGGTTTCTCTTTTCATTACATGACAGAGCAGAAGTATTTTGAGTTGATTGAAAAGTAATGTATAATCAGTGGAAAACAGCATGTAAAAAGTTGTATACAATATACATTTCTTTTCACATCCATCTCCCTATGAGCCTCTCACTTTTTTTCTCGTGTGGTTTTGCCCTATCTTAGGAAATACTGCAATTACAGTCAAGTAAAATCATTGCAGCCCTTAATTAGAGTAATTTAATTCCTAAGGCAATTAAAAAAACCCCCCACAACCAACCAAGGCAAAACAAAACCAGAACCAACAAAACCAAAAAAACCCAGCCAATCAAACAAACAAACAAAAAAAAACCCAACCCAAACCAAATCAAATTACTGAAAACAGTTACTTCAGCTACAGAGTTTTGGTGTGGTTGTATTTGCAGAGCTTGTAACAGAAAGCCTCCTTCTATTCTCTAATAGAAATGGCTTTATCTAAATACTAGGCATAAGTCCTTTTCACTGGTCTTTTCACTTTTCATCATGATCAGAAATGTTTAAGAGACCATGAGAGGAATTTTAGTTAAAAGCAATTCATGCTTATTAGTCTATCATGGATTATCAGAACAGTTTAGAAATGGAAAAACATAAGCAGGTGAATAATCTCATAGAGTTTATTTTAGTTAAAACACATTAATAAAAATATCTAATGAAGGACTTTCCTGGAGAGACACATGGTAAATGGTTGCAAAGTGTTTTAAACCTCACAGAAATCCCACTATTTTTCTCTTTGTAAATACATAATTATTAGTAATAAGGAAAAAGATAAGGCAATGTCTTATCTTCAGGAACATCTGAGAGCCTAAAGCAAGGCTTCCCAAACTCAGTTTAACTGAGTGCCATTATCAGTTTGAAAAATACTGTGGCAAATGAGTGTCTGTGGTTGCTTCCCCTCTCTACCCAGTCCCGATGTCTCTTGAGCCACAGCTGCCTTGGAAGCCACTGCCCTGCAAGAGCCAGCACTGATGTGGTGAGGAGATACCTCTTTAATCACCGTTATTTTGACTAGCCAGTATCCATCTTGCCAAGTCCTCCCAAAGTCTGCCTTAATAATGGAAACAGTGGCTTTTTCCATTCTTTTTGTCTTCACTTTTACTTCCATATTACAGGTTCTTTCCTTGCTATTTGGTTTTTTTCCCTATATCTAAGACTGATTTGATGATCTTTCCAACGC
Organism: Edolisoma coerulescens; assembly: GCA_013397115.1. Lineage (NCBI taxonomy): Eukaryota > Metazoa > Chordata > Aves > Passeriformes > Campephagidae > Edolisoma > Edolisoma coerulescens. Next base: position 2,013,096 of record VWZW01003558.1, on the reverse strand, counting down.
GCACTTCCTATAGCTATTCTGATTTTGGCTTTCTCATAATTGCAGTTCAGATACAGTTATGACAGTTCATAATTTCAGAACTTGCAAAAAACAAACCTTGCAATGATGGAAAGGTCATTTTCTGCAGGAAGGGAGCCACAAGGATTATCGAGTCCGGCTCCTGGCCCTGCACAGCACCATCCCCAGGAGTCACACCCTGTGCCTGAGAGTGTTATCCAAATGCTGCTTGAGCTGTGACCACTTCCCTGGGGAGCCTGTTCCTGTTCCCAGCCACCCTCTGGGTGAAGAACCTTTTTCTAATATCCAAGCTAAACCTCCCTTGACGCAACTTCAGGCCATTCCCTCAGGTCCTGTCAGCACAGAGCAGAGATCAGTGCCTGCCTTTCCCCTGCCCCTCATGAGGAAGGTGCAGACTGGAATGAGGTCTCCCCTCAGCCTCCTCTTCTCCAGGCTGAACACATCAAGTGACTTCAGCCACTTCTCATTTCCCCTCAAGGCCCTCACCATCTTCATGTCCCTCCTTTGGACAATTTCCAACAGCTTTTCCTTCTGATATTGTGCTGCCCAAAACTGCGCACAGTGCTCGAGGTTAGGCCACACCGGGGCAGAGTAAAACAGGACAGTCCCCTTCTTGGACCAGCCAGGGATTCTGTGCCTGATGAACCCCGGAGTACATTTGGTCCTTTTGGCCAATTTGTGTCTAATTCTTAAATAAAGTCTTTAAATCTTGAAATACATCAGCAGAAAACACTGATTGTTCCTATGGGCCCATGCAGGCTCCGTTTGCAGGCAGAGGGCCAGTGCCTTGCAGTCTGGCTCTCAGAGCCATGACAGCCTCCTTTTTCTGGATTTAGTAAAGATTATTCTTGAACAAAGCCAGATAATAAATTTCCTTCTTAATTTAAATTTTTTGTAGCCTTTTTCATTAAGAGCCCCTCATAGCAATCAAGGCCCATCCTCAGTTGCCCATTAATCATGTGTTATGGCATAGCAAGAGCTCCCATGAGTGGGTTTGCTCGAAGGTTTCCATCAAAATGCAACTTGAACATGTTTTCAGCAGACATTTAGCTATAAATATTAGCATGTGGTTACTCCAAAAGTAATCTATGAAATGTCTCATCGGCTGATGTACATCAGTGAACTAAGTCAAGGCATAAATTTTCAAAGTAAATAAATCTGTTCAGATAAATCCAAGTCTGCCTGCTCTGACAGTTTTTAAACAAAACCTGTAATTGCGCAATGTCTTGTGGTCTGCAGTTGTGTTTGCTGTGTGCAATTTGTAGAGCAAGTAATTAAATTTCTTCTTGGACAGTCTCAAAATTTGCTAAATGGGTTTAAACTAAAGCTTGGTTTTATAATAATTTCATATCTCAGCTTTAAGAAGATTATTGTGAGATCAAACATCAAGGGAAGAAAAAACATAATTAATTTTTTGAAATAATTTTATTTGCTGCCCAAAGAAAACAAGTGGAATATTTGGACTGTTAATCTCTCATTCAGTAGCTCATATGTAAACTAATGTATCCCAGCAATGAAAGTCCAGTAAAAGACTACTCAATTTGTAGGGACACTAGGAAAAAATCAATGAAGGATGATAAAGATATTTGCAATACCAGCTGAATTGCTTCTGGGTTACCCAAAGATATTTAAGTTAATTTCATGGAACAATATCCCTGGTTTAGTGTATTCAGTGAATTAGTATTGAATTAGTTCAACTATAAGGAAATGCCTCAGAAGCCAAGCAGCACAAAATGATTATCATTATGTGCTGACAGGATAATCTCTTTTTTTCATAGACCTTGACTGAGCAAGTCACTCATGTGCTTGCTTTGCTGGCAAAACACTTACATTTGATTAAGAATCTTATGAACATGAAGCATGTGCCCAAGATACAGTGTGACCAGTCATCACCTGATTTTTCAAGAGATTTAAATAGAATTTGGATCAAGTCCCAGACTGCAGTGGTCTACTTCCTTACAACAAACACTGTCTTAACTAGCAAGAACTTGAAAAGGTCCTGACATTTTATTTTATAAAAGCTCGATAGAGTAAAGAGAGGGCATACAACACTCCATATGGTTAGTTATTAGAGGTCCTGAAAATAATATTATGTACTGTTAAAATGTTACCTTCTGTTGGTTTTATCTTCCAATTCTTAGTGCTTGTGGCTTGGCACTAAAAGTAACACTCAAGAACAGGCTGAGGTGTTCATTGGGTGCAAATGTTCAGTGTACATGTCTCTCAAGCTGGGATTTTTTTAAGCAAACTGAAAAAATCTTATAATTTACACTTTTGAGTGTGCTAGAGCACAGTTTACGTATGCAAATAGTCATTTGCATCATTTACATGACTCAGTGGTGAAGGCTGTTGAAAACGTCACCTAGATAGAGCCTAAAATGAAATATCAGAGAGACTTACAGAATGACACCAATGGCTTTTCACTCACAGTAACTGTGCACTGCATTTCTACCACAGCCAAATAACAGATGCAAGAACTGTTTCTGTTGTTATCCTTCACGTGAGATATTCTGTGAACACAGCACGGAGTAGATATGTGAAACAAATCAAGCCATTTCACACAGAGCAGTCATTTCAGTGTTCATTTATTTAATCTTATTAAGAAGTACAACCCGTATCCCTCCAGTGTTGAATTAAATTGATTTCCTTTGCCTGTTTATCTTGCTGCTTTTATGTTTGAGCTTTCTGACACCAAAGAGATGGATGTCTTTAGGCAAGATCTGCCATTTAGTGTTCTGCAATGAAATAGCATTGACCTACGTGTATGTCAGCACTAGCATAAGGATCACTGTACAAACAATAGCAGAAGTTAATTCCCTCTAAATTTTTTTTTAAAGAGTTATTTGAAAATGTTTGATTTATAGTTGGTAAAGGCTTATATGTATGGCAAATTCTTCTTTAGTCAGTTCTGATCTTTTTTATGCACCCTATGAGGCTGTCAGCTCTTATTAACATCAACAGTAAAGCTTTGTATGTCTCAGTTTTGAAGTTTAACAGTTTACAGGGCAAACAAACCCTTGACATTTGTTTCTACAGGATTGACTGTAACCAAATAAGAAGGGCAGTAGACTTTAATATAATACATTTATACTCGGCACTGAATGCCTTTTGGCTAATATGCTAACAAGCACTCCATGAAGTCTCAGAACAGTGAGAGAGGGAAGATACTTGTATCCATAGCAGCAATTCACAGTAACCAGTTTCTGTTTCTCCTTGCTGTCTATTGTGAGGAAACTGCATTAAATGATCTGGTCAGCAGGGAGGAAGGAAACTAGCATCCCACTTGCTGCTTTGTTAATAGGAAAGTGGAGTGGTTAATCATTAAAGAACAAAATGTAATATACTTTGTTGGATCAGCGATACTATCAGTAAGAACAAAGGGCACCTACATGAGCAACAAATCCATGTTAAAGAGTGTTGGGAGTTACGGCATTTGGGATAAAAGTCAAGATTGAATTCCTAATAGTTTTCAAAACTACTACTGTATTTCAAATTTCTATTTAAGTGTCTTGAGGTACCAAAAACATCTTCTACAACCTCTGCGATCAAATGCTTAAATATTTTTAGCAATATTTATTCCCTCATTAAAAGAGTGGTTTTACCCTGCAAAGTCTCAATTTTCCAATATCCCAGGCTCTGTCAAAAGAAATCTGACCTTCTGGGGCATGAGGGATGAAGCACCTCTCCCATGAAGACAGGCTGAGAGAGTTGGGGTCGTTTAGCCTGGAGAAAAGAAGCCTCTAGAGAGACCTTAAAACACCTTACAGTACCTGGAGGGGCTGCTTGAAAGAGCTGGAGAGGGACTTTTTACAAGGGCATGGAGGGATAGGGCAAGGGGTAGTAGTTTTAAACTGAAAGAAAGTAGATTGGGATTAAATATTGGTAAGAAATTCTTCCCTGTGAGGGTGGTGAGGCCCTGGCCCAAGCTGGCCAGAGAAGCTGTGGCTGCCCCACCCCTGGAAGTGTTCAAGGCCAGGTTGGATGGGGCTTTGAGCTACCTGGTGTAGTGGAAGGTGTTCCTGGCAGGGGGGTTGAAGTGAGATTGTTTCTAAGGTCCCTTCCGTCCCAACCCATTCTATGATTGACTCAAGCTGCTCAGTCCTAGAAGAGTATTTCAATACCCTACTGTTAATGCATCTTTTGGGTTTCCTTTCATGAGTTGTTTCCATCAGATCAAACATTCTGTGATTATGGCTGCAATGGCAGACCAAACACACAAAGCCAGCAGGCACTCAGAGAAGAAGCAGGTGATATGCCAAGATTGTAACTTTTAGAGCAAGAACACGGGTTGTTAGTTCAGTACTTCAGGGTGGAATCATGATGATAGGTCTCTCTGAACTGGAGACTGGGATGTGATTCACCTCCTGAAAAGCTGCTTTCAAGAAACAGAGAGAGGGAGACGTTTCTTTTCTCATTCTCTGCAAGACAATTTTGTCACTTCCTTTTGCAAGCCTTTTGCATATAGAAATGGAGATAATAAGATGGACACTGATGTTTCGGAAGTTATCAGGGCTCCAGTCCTGTCTTCCACCGCTGCTCATGTGTAGCGTACTAAAGACCATTAACTAAAATACGCAGGTGTTGTCATACCCCAAGTCCCTTTTCCCAGAAAGACTACTCATCCACAAGCAGCACCTTGGTTCCTATTTTGTTACTCTCCCTTTGCATGTCAGTCTAATGGGTTACTTTCACCAGGAGGGATGAAGGTCTGCCACATTTTGTAATCTGGTGTTAGTCTTTAAGCAAAAGAATGATAACACTTATATATATATGATAGAATTGTCTACATAATTGCTCATTAAAACCAGGTCACTGCTGTAAAAATTAGATTGTTAGGTTGTTCCAGTGTTGCACAGTTCCAACTCCTCTGTAGATGGCCAGGCCCAGGAATGACAGGAATTCTGGGACTATGGCCTTTCTGTTCTCCTCATGAGTACGGGAGTTCCTGGACCCATCTTTTTCTTCATGGAGCATTATAGGTCTTCAAAAAAATTCTCAGTTTATGATATCCACTGGACAAATCTCCATCCTCCAATTTTACTTTTACACTCAGGAGCACCATGTCCTTGAGAACTGACATCTGAAAATGGATAGGACAAGTCACAGGGTTTAGAGCAGGTACTAGCTTGGCAGGGATTCTTCCTTTCCTAGAAACCATTGTCTCTGGAGTCTGCAAAGCATGGGAAGACATCAGGGATATCTATTCACTACACTGCTCTGGCGCATGCTTAAGAGATGAGTTTAAATTATAGCAGCCTGGGAACTGGTCATGTTATCTATCTGAAAAGACAGAGTAGTGTCAGTAAGTTTACAAAGGAACAGACGTAGTTGTAATATTCTCTGGAAAAGCCCTTCAAAGAGAGAATTCCTGGAAGAAGGTCATGAAGTCACAGGCGATAAATCCAACTAATGTTTTTAAAATATGTAGCGTTTTTAAACTACTGAATAAAATATGCTCACAGAAGATCAAACACAAAGAAGACCTTTTGTTCTTGGCCTTAGGATTGTTTGGCAGTCCAAATGAAGTGTGGGGTGGGGGACACTCCCACTGTACCGAGGGCAGGAGGTAAACATGTCATTAGTGTAGGAATGGGATCCAGTGTCATGGCTAGGTTATAAAGCAAGAAGAAGATGAGGGAGAGAATAATTTGGGTTTTTTCTGAGGCCCATAGCATTTCTCACTGATCCTGAGTAACTCATTATGCACCAGATCCTTTCTGAAGATGTAGGTATTCCTAAGGGAATGTAGGTATTCCTAGTTGAAGTTTAGAGCAAAATTTTGCACATTGAGTCTAGCTGAGAGCTGGGACATCACTCTCTGCCCATGTGTAATTGCAGACTCTGACATGGCAGGTCCAAAAGGTGCTGCCCAATGAACCAAGGCTTGCTACAGATGAGAGGAGTGCTAAACCAGTTTTTTCTCAATTTTGTCAAAAATAGTCCTATATTGGATGTACGAGACATAGGGGACTGGGGACATAACTATAATATACTGGCCAGGGGAAATGCTTTTCATTGCAACCTCTTGTGGGGACCTTCTTCCTGAAGATCTTTTTGTCTGTTGTTGACTCTGGGAATATTAGGAAGTGGTCAGCTTTTGAAATTACTGTTGTTTAGTGGATTGGTTGGTTGGTTGGTTTTTAACTGTAAAAATGTTATGCTTGTTAATGACCTGAAAATAAAAATTGAGTTTGGTCCCTACCAGGCAAGTCACACCTCCTGGCGAGAAGCTAGGTCTTCTCAGCAACTCTAAACTGCACCACTCCAGTCCCTGCCACCTCTTTTTCCCAGAACACTCAGCTGGTAACTCATGTGCCCTGCCTGAATCAGGACATCCCACACTTAGCAAGGATGTTGCAGTGCATTCCTGTTAGTGAGAGGATAAAGTCTGTTTTCAGTTAAGGCCATGCAGATTTCAGTGCATTGAAGCAAACTATTGATATATCAAATATAATTTCCACGATCAGCTACAGAAATCTCAGCCTTTAAGCTGCTGATACAGAATGCTGTTCTACTTTCCTTTATATATATGGATGTTGTATATTCACAGTACACACATATATGTTACCCTTAACAACAGAAAAACACTACTTACGTGCAAGAGATGGTTTCTTAATTCTGTTTTGTTTTGTTAGTAAAGTATCTATTTAAGCAAATTGTAAAGCTATAATTTCTTCAAGATAAAAAAAACTGCGTGATAGTCTCTATAAAGTAATGGAAATATTAATAAAAGAATGCAGCCTCATTAATGGCAGAAAAAGAATTGAACATAATAATCAGTTGTAATTGAATGAAGGGCCACACGGGAGATTCTGTCTTGGAAATAACTTCTGCATGAAAAACAGAATAATTCAAGAAATCAGAAGAAAGAGAAACACTACACAGCTCACAATTCAAGAATATTTTCTGCAGGAATCAGTGATAATGTTTCTTCAGAGCTATCTCTCCCTGTGGGAGGGAAAAAACATCTAATGAAATACCAGCTGCTGTACAGAAAATTAATGAGTGAATTCATTGAGTAGAGAACATAGCATATATAAAAATGAATCAGATAGATAGATCAGCACTCTGATATTTCCATTAGCATTTATATATGAAAAAAGAAAGAGAATTTCTCAGTGATACACACACTAAACGTAAAAAAAAAAAAGGTCACAGAAAGAGTATTAGAACATCTGTTCTAATTCTATGGAATTCTGCCTTGCCAGTTTTTTATCTTTATTTGACTGATTTTTAAAAACAGATCAGAGAATCAAGGAACCCCCAATCCTCTATAAAAGACCTCATGAAAATAACTGACTGGTGAGTTCTGTCCTCAAGGATCAGCTCAATTTAAACCATTAGTTCATCATTTTTGTGGAGTGAATACTGAAGGACCTCTCCTGATAAACCTGCCTAAACAATTTCTGAAACATATAGCCTCATCTGTATTAAAAATCTTCCATTAATAGAAATGAATAGAATCACTGGACAACATTTTTAGCAGCCTATTTTTTTTTTATTTTGAAATATTCAATAACTTTCCAGTGAGTAGTCCCCGGATAAACTATTTTCTGCTCTAAGGGACATAGCAGTTTACACTCAATGTGAATGTATGCCATTAAATTACATTTAGGGAACCAGTGTACAGTTCATTTTTACTTCATTCTGAAGTTTTTACAGAAATACCATGTGGCAACTGTAACAGAGATGGAAAACCTTCCTTAAATCATGCGATATTTTTATCCCATAATATTTCCCAGGACATTTTAGTTCTGCTCATTTTAAAATCTCCATAGAAGAGGAGAAAATGAAACAAATTATACCTTTTTAAATTTCTCACTGCTTAATTACTTTCACTGACATTTACATGGCAATACTTTTCATATATTTCAGTTCCCTCAGTTCAGGACCGTTTGAGAAAATCACTTAAATAATCATTAGGTCATTATCCTCATTCAGAGAGAAAGCATTTAAAATGTCATCACACCACTTATCCCATAAATAAAGCACTTGAAAACTGAGTACAGTTTTATGTGGGCCAAGCAGCCATTTGCAGTTGGTAACTTTTCTGACAACGAAATATAAAGGGGCAGTTCTGTAACAGTCAGAGATAGGTTTGTGTTTTATAGGAATATGATCTGTATCACTGCCATTGCTTGACTATTCTCTAATTTAAGCTAAACTAGTCAGTGCCTTGTTACTGACTGCTCTCTATTTGTTATATTTTACAGCTTGCTCTTGGCTGTAAAAAACACATCATATATTTCCCATGACACCTGAAGGTGTGCTCCACTTCCCGTGCAGTTTCCCAGAGGACACAGCTCTGTAGCCAGGAGCCAAGGACAGACACATTTTGTCTTTTTGTTTGCTTCTCTTAGTTTTGAGGGTTTCCCTACAGAGATAGAGCTCAGCCAGTCAGGACAACCAGCTCACCCACTGGCATCTCCTGTGTCCTGAAGTCACTCCATGCCTTTGCTGTCCCTTGCTCATTACAATAGCATTTCACAGTGATTGGCAAGTCAGCAGGTTACGCAGTGAAAAATTGCTCCATCAGGCAGCATTTACTATCATTTCAAGTAATATTAAGTACTAATTCCTATGCTGTGAATGTTAAAGGGGACTGGGCTTTAGACAGGTCTGGCTACACATTTAACCAATGGTGTATTTCTGTGGGAGAGGAAGAGGAGCAGAGGGTCTGGTCTGAGTGAGTTTGACCATGATGTCAAGATTGGTGCAGTTTGGAATGAGAAAGCATGAAAGAATTTTTTTCAGACATCAAATTATCCTCAAATGTTTTGTCTTTTGTTTCCCTTTCATCTCCCAAGGTGATAATTACTCGGGATGGCTGTCAGAAGTGCAGCAGTGATTGCTTTTAGATAGTGCTCCTTTCTCAGCAAAGTAGCTGCGTCCATCCCAACAGCACACTCCACATCATTAAGGACAAGGCTCGGTGAGAAATGACTGCTCTGCCTGGTAGCAAATCTTCCATTTCCTTTGTTATCCAGAGGCTGTGGCCAAGGACTGTGTGTTCAGCCACGGACACACAGTGCAGGCCTGCAGGAAGGGGAAGATGCATAATTTATGTTGAGAGCCAGGACAGTGTCTCGCACACTTTAAAACAAGCACTTCCTATTTCATGACTTTGGCCAATTTCACAGCTGGAGATGGCTTCTGTCCTATTGCACATAAGCCTCCTGTGCATATTTCAAAATCTCAGCACTACAGCAGAATTTCTACACTTAAATGGAAATAAAAATTTCCTTCACACTATCAGCCATCTCAAGCTAAATGTTTTTTTCCCTTTCAGGCAGCTGCAGAGAATAAGTGCTAGCACAGAAAGGGAAGGATGAAGGATATACTTCTTGTTCCAGGTACAAATTCTAATAATTGGAGAGAGTCTGTCCTCATCTTCAACAGCAATTAATCTTTGGGAGGACATAAGCACTTGATTTTCCTTGTTACTCTGTTAGACCAGGTGTCACTCCAGTCCCAGCTGTGGTATGTGTAACCCTTCCTTGCCACGCAGTGAAGTTAGTCAGGATGTGAGCCTGATCACCCAGTGGAAGACATGCAGATATTAAAATGCAGACGTTGCATTTCAATCTGTCTTTGCAAGGCCACAAAACCTGAAAGATGCTGGGAGGACTTAGANAAAATGCAGACGTTGCATTTCAATTTGTCTTTGCAAGGCCACCTTGCAAAGATGAAAGGCAGCTTGAAAACCTGAAAAGATGCTGGGAGGACTTAGCGCAGAAAATAAATCAGAATTAAATGGCAGCCAGCATAACAGAAAAACTGGTCCTTTTTTCCTCTGCAGGAGCCAAATAGCACCACCCAAACTGATGCCATGAAAGTGTCTTGCTGGATGGGAACAGTAAGAAAACAGAGAAAAAGGACAAATCTTTTTTGAACTGTCATTTAAATAGTAGTATATTAAGTGGTGCTATATTACTGGCAATGCATCAATCAATGACAGAATTGCTTTGCTCAGTGAGAATTGTGATAGAAATAGTTAATGGCATTTTGAAATAATTTTATTTTTTAGTGCAAGTCATTCTACATTTACATTCCCTTTAAACAGCTCAATTTGTTTTACAGAGTGTTGTTGCTGTAGTACAGCAATTTGCCCTGGACATTCCACTTAATATTCTAGAAAAATGAGAAGTGCTAGAGGAAAGAAATAAAAAACCAAAAACTTGAAGAATCCTCAGCCTCTCCAAAAAATTTGTAAGAATTATCTTTATTCATTCTAGAATAAAGAAGTGTTGCAGCAACATGATAATATTTTTCATATACATGCAGGGAATATTACAGAATAGGATAATCCAGATATTTCCATTTACACTATTGTAAACCAGGATGTAATCAACTTCATTTGCAGCCAGAGCAATTTGGTTTGGGAAGGCATGTGTGCTATAGGAACTGGTAAATCCTACAGTAGATCATCAAGGGAGATGAAGGAGTCTCCAACACATAAATATACCCATAAATTAAGATTTATGTCTGGGATGACACACTGTGTGTGCATGTCTTAGACATACATGCTAAAGGTGCTTGGTCTTCACAGATGCTGAATGAGACAATGAAACAGCAGGCCTTTCCCGAGGTCCATTTCACAATTTATTTGAATTTATAACAGAGAATCTCAAAACAGAATCTGGCCACTCAGCAGTTAGAAAGGTGCATAAATCATAATGAATCTTCTAGAGGAGATTTCCAGCTTTCAATCTCTAACAGCATCAATGTCTACAGGGCTGCTGAGTGACTAAGAAACCAGTTTGCCATTTTTCAAGCAACATAAAGGCATGCAAATGTTGTCTATGCTGAACCTCCCATAACATTTACTCTAATCTAACTACTCTAATTAGAGCTGATGGAAAGGTCACAAAGGATGAGCTGATTTTCCTAAGCTGAAAAGGCTGACTCTTCTCGTGGTTTCCCAGCCAGCAACTGGGACAGCAATGGGTATATTAGAGGGTAGAAAATGACCCCTTGAGTAACACCTACTCTCTAAATTGTGCCAGGTTATCTGAGAAAGTTCAGATTGAAACCCTACCACCACTGAATTTGATGGGAACTTTTTCCACTTGCTTCAGCAGAGTGAAGGTTTTGCTCTCACATCAGGGTTGAATAACTTCCAGAACGGAGGACATTTAACTGCAAACTGTCTGCAATAATTCCATCACTTTCAACTGTTGGAACACAACCTCGCTTTAAACTAAATGAATAATCTGACTCTCTGTAGTCTGTAAAAGCTCATCTGACCAGACATGCCAGCTGTGAACTATTTTCACTGCTTGAGATAGGGAGTACTGGGCTTGTGCAGCATACCTTCAGGTCCTTGTTTGGAATATAACCAAGCTGCCAATTTTTGTTGGCAGTGGCTGCATTTGGAATAACTTCAGAAAGTTAGAGGGAGCTAAAAATCCCTGGAGATCCTCCTTAGCTCCCTTACTGGCCCTTAATATGCTCATTAAAATGGTATAGCAGCCCTCTGAAGGTTCTCTCATCCCCTCTCATTTCCTAGTTCCTGCAGCTCTCCACTGCAGAGTCACCCCGGTCAAATGGCCCAGCCTGGATCTCATCAACCCCACACAGAGCAGACACTGAAAGAGTGACACCATGTGCCACCCCTGCCACCACCACACACCTGCCTTCCTTACACGTGTGAGCTGGGGACACCCCCGAGACAAAGGCAGTTTCCATCACTGGATATACATTTTTTGGATCAGTCTTCAATACAGAACATGCTGCCTGGAGCTAATTATGCCACTGGCCTTTAATTCTCTACCTGGCAGTCTTTTCAGGATTTCAGCCACCATTTTCCTTTCTTACCAATTCCAGATGTCTCAGAGTTCGGAAACAAGTGGGATTTCCAAAATGTGCAGCTTATTCAAACTGGTTTTGAAACTAGAGAAGTACAGTCACCTCGCTGACTTTCTGACTCTAAGGGTCTGGCACCACAAGACATGTATTCCCTTCAGTTGCACTCAGATAGTCAGGAAGTACCCACAAACTTTTCTTCATTCTCCCCAGCATGGTACAAAAAGGAATATTTGAAAAGCCTCTTCCCTTCTCTAAGGCTCCTCAAGATGCTGTGAGGTGCTCAGAAGACATTAACGTTTTCTTTCAACATTCTTGGATATGTTTTACTGACTCCTTTTCACATTTAAACTTTCTATTGTCTTTCTTTTATACTATTTTATGCTCTGTTTATGTTCTGCCTAAACTGGCATATCTGCATGCTGTGATGTAAACCTCAACCATTCTAACTTTCCATTAATTACTGTTGTGTATTAGTACATTCATAGCCACAGCATTATTCTCTTGAAAAACTCTTTTTAAAGTCTGCACTATTATTACTACAGACAATTTAACTAGAGTTATATAGAAGGGTTTGCCATATGTTATTTATGAATTTCTGTTCTAATAATTTGAGGTACAGACTGTTTACAAGGTAGGAGATGCTATTTTTGTAATTAGCTATAATAAATATGCAAAGGTCAGCTTGGCTAAATAGTGTCTTGATGATGGAAACTACTACATAGAAATACATTAAATCAAACATAGCAAGTTAAGATAAAACTGTAAACAGCAGTTTGGCAGATAAAAATAACCATCCAGGCCTGTAGAAGATACGTCAATGGTAGAACAAAATAAGATGAGCAGAAAATGAGCCAACTTAATAGGAAAATGTTGCTGCTGATGCTGGTATTTTTAAAATAGCCAAACACAAAAGAATAGAGTAGAAAGGATTTTTCAATCTAAAAGTGGTTACTGCACTTTTGAATTATAAAATACTGAAAAAAAAAATCCTGGAGAAAGATATTGCAGGACACACATGAGTTATGAGGTGACCTGGTTCTGAATCAAAACCTGTGAATTCCAGAAAATATGCAAATTCATACAACAAAATTTGAGCTCGCCTTCTCATCTCTTTGCTGTAACAAGAATTGAATCAGTAGGAGGAAATTTGTTGAATTTGCACATCTGACTGCTCTGTATTTCTCTGCGTGACCTTCCTTCATTATCCTCTGGGATGTTCTGTAACCATCAGAAACTGAGCTGCTGCTGCTTGGTTCTCCATCCCTCTCCACAGAGCTGCTGAGCCAATTACCTTAGCTGCAAAGTGAAATGAGTTAGCTCATACCACCTGACTTGTCCCAGCACCTTTGGGACAGTCCCAAAGTCAGTAAGTAATCCACTCTGGAAGCTGAAATTTGCTTTACTGCCTGCAGCATGTAATGTGAATTGTTCTGAGGCAAGGACTGTCCACATACTCAGCGTTTACATCTTCTCATACTCCTTGGACAAGAAGCAGATGCTTAGATTATTTTTTTATCTGAGCTCCTTTGCTGTGAACCCTATGGCTCGTCTGTGGGAGTTTGACAGTATTGTTTTCCCCTGGGAACAGTCCACACAAACTGCCACCATGGCTTTAGTAAGATAGAGAGAGGAAGCTTATCAGCAGAATTTAGCATGTGCAAAATCACACAGAGAAAACCGGTCTGTTCTGCCATGCTGAAGCACAGCCAGTTTTGCACCAAGACTCTGCCCTCATCACTGTCCATGCAAAGTAGGAGCTGGTTCACATTCAGGCTCCTCTCTGAGAGAGGTCAGATGGCTCAAGGCAGGGAAATGCAGCTGGAACTGGAGGTTGGAGCATTCAGAGATTTCTACTCTACAGGTAGGATGGGTGTGAGTTGTGACCAACATACAAGAGCAGTTATTCCCTCTTGAGCAGAGAAAAGGCCTAAAGCCACCTAGAAGACACTCAGAGATCTGGCAGAGATTTGGTTCTTAAACAGAGAAAAAGCAATGATTCAGCCAGGCACTGCAGCACATACTCGATTTCAAGGGAGTTCAGAAATTCACCTTTAACCAACAAAGCCTGAGTTCACCAAGGGTTTGGTGACCCTTTCCTAAATTAACGTCAAATGGAGCCAACTTGGCTCTGAGGTCTCAGAAGGAGCCAGAGAAAAATGTGTTCTGCCTTGCTTTTACCCAAACCAATTTTTATGTACACTAATGCACTGCACTTTCAAAAGCAATTGAAGGGTTGCACAGAGCAATCCCAGCCAGGCACTGGTTGTGAAAACAAACATTAATGTACAGACATTCAGGATTCAGTTTATATTTCAACTTGCAACAATGATCAGTGATGTTACCAAGCACAAAAAAACCCCACCTGAAATGATCTGTGTGCAAACTGTACAGAGAGCAGCCAGCCAAAGCAAAGGCTGCTTCACTCCCTGACCCTGGAGTTCAGCCTTAATAATTCATGTGGAGCTTTTCCAGTTTTTCTTTCTCATACAATATCACCAATCTCCAAAGGCAGCTGATGGGATTTTGAACTTTGCTGGTGTGTTTGGGCTATCCTGTTCTGCCACAGGAGCACACAGAATCTGGGCCCTGGGAGTCTATGGGCTGGAGGAAGACAATTTATGGAAGTTCAAACACCAGCGAGAAGCAGGGGCACCATGCTGTGCTTTAACAGCAAGTGTCAAAAGACATTTGAATGATACTTCATTACAGCTTGTACTGCAGAGTGGTGAAAAGCCATGAGCTGGAAACAAGTGGGCTGACCTGTGTGTTATTTTTTGCAGAGGGAAGAATTTCAGCACTCAGCAGTGCATCATGCAGCAGCTCTGTGTGATAGGTGGGTGCAGCACTATCATGGCCAAGAGGGGTGGTGATGACATACAAAATAATTGCATTTATGACTTCAGGCTATCAACAAGTGCTATTCCCAGAGACGAGCAAAGGCCACACTCGCTGGCAGCAAATCGTGTACATGCAAGCAGAGGTTACTCACTCCACTTAACCCCACTTCCCCAAAGGAAAAAACATTTCTGAGTTTCAATGGACCTGAACTAGGAGCCATGATTAGCCTAGCTGACAAGGATTTGGGTGTGATAAGTCAGATTAGCTGAGTTTAGCCACCACACTCTAAAAGTGACCTCCTTTCCTGGGCTCAGCTCCAGAGCTGGCTCTCCCTAAGCAGTCACCAGGTCAGGTCCTGCCTCTCACTGTCCTCTGTCCCTCAGGCAGAAGTTTCAGAGAAACAAACCAAATCACAGTCTCACTGATGGAAATCTTCCATGACACTAATGGAAATATCTGGAATTTACTTCAAGTTGTATCCATGATTTCAGAGGTCTCTCCAACACTACTCACCATCACTTGTTTTGCTGCATTTGTACGAAAACTGGAAAAAGAGGCCTTCCTGTAGTTTCTCCTTTCATGTTGATGTTCACTTAATGAGACTATTAACAGCTCCATTTTCCAGCCTCTCTGAAGATGTTGAGTAGCATTCTATCAATTTAGGGACATATCCTCATTCTTTTTTTGTATTATCTTGGCATTTTGGTTTCCAGAAATGTATTGAAAAATGAAACCAATGTAATTTGTTATTTGAATGTTGCCCATACTTACTAGATTTTCACAGATGCAACCCGGCCTCTGGAGGAGACACTCTGATTTCACCCATCTGAGACAGAAGGCACAAGAACTTTTGATAGTCAGTGTGGAGATGTGAGGGAACAGTTTATCATATCCAAAAAGAGATGTTGAAGATACCTCTTTCCTTCCTTGCTTGGCTTAATAGGATCAGTATTTGTCTGCTGTGAAGGTCTTTTTTGCTTTGTTCCACCTGACAGTGTATCTGCTCCATGCAGAACAGTTCCCCTTATGAACAAGTGAGAGAAACCAAGAAAATTGTGTTATGTGACTCGAATATTACCACAAAGAGGATATTTGCTGACAGATGACATTAGATGACAGAAGTTGCCTTCTCTGTAACAATGTTTTTTGTGGGAGAGATCTGTAGAATTAATAGCACAGTGTTTTAAATATTATTACATATAATTATATATATATATTAATTTACTTCATTCTTTTGCAAAATTTAGGAAAGCTGTGAGCTGGTTTAAGCTTTCAAGTGGACAAAGTGAAAGAATAGCAGAATAACCTTCTCCTGTGTGTGTGAAGATGAGCCCCAGCACTGCCATCCCTTGGGGACCAAGGGCCTTGGGCTGCTCTCTTGATTGCTCACCCCAAAGTGAGCCCTTCACCTCCCAAATCCAACACACCAGACACTTCACAGGGATCATAAGCCAAAGAGTAATATTTTAGATAATCCAGGGATGACTGCTGCTGCTGTTCACCCTCCAGCCCCATCTGGAAATCTGCACATCTGCACTGCTGAGTGCTGAGGAGCCATCATTCAGGCACAATATACCGTGACCTGGAAGGAGTCCAGAGCCCGCATCAGGGACTCACAGGGACTGAGAACAAGACAGTCCTCCAGATTACACCAGGCAATATTTGCATGAAGACACTGGTTTTCAGAAAAAGCCATCAAGGCATGGGCTCATTATTAAAAATAAAATAAAAATAAAATAAAATAAAATAAAATAAAATAAAATAAAATAAAATAAAATAAAATAAAATAAAATAAAAAACCAAAAATATCTAGATTATTTCAGTTTCAAAAAATTTGAAATACCACTTTCCAGACAGGTAAAATTCTTCTCCTAAGTCCTGACCCCTTCCTTTCCTATCCTAGGTGGCAGACAAATGGTACTTTGCTCTATTTAGTTATTTGGAGGAAGAGTGTATGCATTATAAAGTGAAGAGTAATTTTTAACTTATCCAAATGTCAGGAACACATATCTTAGAATATTACTGTTTATTTAAGATTATTACTGCTCATGTATACATTTTTTTCCTTTATTTATAGTGAATTCTTCAGGCATAGCCCATATAACAGGCACCATTCCCTGGGATTTGGCTCACCTTGGCATACAATCTCTCCCCTCTGGTTCTGGTGCTCAGAGGAAAGTTCTGTACCCATCAGTCTCTGACATGTGAGTACAAAAGGCTGGTGCAGGGATGATGTGGG
Organism: Edolisoma coerulescens; assembly: GCA_013397115.1. Lineage (NCBI taxonomy): Eukaryota > Metazoa > Chordata > Aves > Passeriformes > Campephagidae > Edolisoma > Edolisoma coerulescens. The sequence goes on along the minus strand of VWZW01003558.1, from coordinate 1,996,193 downwards.
TAAAGGAGAGCAAATCTCAGAACTCTCCTGGGTGATACCAGAAATCAATTGCTGTTTGTTTTTTTTCATATTTTAGCACTACTTGGCTTTGCAGAAGGGTGAGGGATGTGTGATTTCTCCCCACTAAGCTTTGGGGCAAAGTGACAGCAGCCACTGGTGCTTTGCTGACGTCAGTGGACACCACGATCCCTGCGACTCCTCTTGGCAAACCTGCAGCTCTAAACTCCTTGTTCCAAATGCCAGACAGCTTTCACCACGAGACAGGTGCAGCCAAGACATCACACAGCAGCATTTTACGTGCAAAAGTAATTTTAACTAAAAGCTTTGAAAGTGAAACTTGAAGAGAAAACAGAAAGAGTGAGATGTGCAGGTCCAGTAGAAAATACTGTCAGGTGACTGTTGGCAACTTGACAGGTCTGCACACCTCTCATGATCTTCTAAGTATTGGTGGCACCTTTAAAATGGCACAAAATTCACTGAAATGCTTTTGAAATTCCTACCTGCTTTTACCTGCCCACCTCTTCTGCTTTACCCATACTCAAGGAAAATACTTTTTTCTGTCTCTCTCCAATTTATCACTTTTTTTTCAGTCTCAAAGTCATTAAATGAAAGGTAGTTGTCTTAAATATTGAATTGTAAACATGTTCTGCTGGCTCTGTTGTCAGTGGCTGCTCCAGTCGCACTCAGTGCTCTTGCTGAAACAGAAAGAGATGGCAATAATCCAAGCAAAGTCACTGCAGGAGGCACCACAGGGAGCTGGCAGCCATCCATTCCCAGGGAATGGCTCCTCTGCCAGCAGGCATCATGCTGGCCCCTCCGCCCCCTCGAAACACCTCCATTCTCGAGCATTTGAAAATCACACAATAAACATTAATGAGTACTGTCAACCAGCTTCCTTCCTCCTCGAGCTCAGCTCGCATAGTATTGAAAATATTTTGAGGTAATTTCATTATAACAACACGTTTAATTACTTCAGACATTTCGGAGTGTGGGTTTCAGCACAATTAATTGCTCTATGTTATTCCACTTATTTGTGACAGTGACACAATTTTTGGCGATAAAAGGTTCTTAATCACAGCTTACTCAGTAGGCAAGTGCAAAGAAAGAGCAGCTGTCATCAGAGAGAAAAGCAGCACAAATCCTGCCTGTCTGGAATTGCACATGAAGGAAGCCACATGTATGAAACCAGACCATGAAGTAGCCCCTCTCCACCTGCATGTGCTGCTTCTTCCCCCGTGCTCCACCTGCAGAGGCTGGGAGGAGGAAAACACCCATCCAAGGGGAGTTTTCTTGCATGCAGCTCCTTCCCTGTGTGTTCTCTGATGGCTGAACCAGTGCTGGCCCCAGGAGCTAAAGACGTGTGTTGTGAGAGCAGATAAGGCATAAAAGCATTCTTTAGCAATCCTGAAGTTAAAAGCAGGTTATCAGTACAGGGTAAGCCAAGCCCGGTGCACTGAATAGATGGTGTCCATTTCTTTGCAGAACTCTTCATCCTGACCCTGGGAACTGCTCCTCAGCTCCCTCTGAGCTGCCTCCATGGTCCCTTCTTGCCTTCTCTCCTGGCCCTCACTGGGCACAGACTCTGTCTCTCACACAGCCGTAGCTGAGCCTGAGATGCTGCCCTCCATCCATAGTGTGCACTTTTCCCACAACTCCAGGTTTCCCCATACTGCAAATTAACAACTTATCTTTCCAGGAACCTTATTAGTTGGGACACAGAAGCACAAACTATTTTAATGAAGTATTGATGATTAGGATTTCTTGGCTGTTGATATGTCAAGTAATGAATTGGATCCAAGCAAGTAGCCATGTGCCAATTTTGATTTTAGTTTATTTAGTGCCTGTCAGGTCTCAGGTTTTCCTAAGTTTCATGTTCTTCCCAACCGAATTTACTCCTTATGTTTTTAACTGCAATATTTATCTCCACCAGTTCACATCAGTACTCTTTGATTGCTTCTATTACAAGTAAGTGCCCATCTCCTGGTCAAGACTGTGCATTTGCTCTTTGATTATGGATTTTCCTGTTTCTTATGGATAGAAAGCTGAAGTGGTCACCTCAGCCCAAACAAAACTGACAAAGGAATGTGAAATTAAATCCCTGTGACTGTCTCTTATCCCTGAAAATCATGCAGGGATACACAAGAAAGGATGGCGATGGAATTGGGGTCAAGTTAATACAACAGGTATTTCTACCCCCTCCTAGAAAGGGCACTGCCCCCCAAAACCTCATACCCTTTACAGCAGCACAGATGTGCAGCCAAAGCTGGCATGGTCCACCATCCAAGGATGTCTGCATGGGTAATGGAGTACCAGTGGGTTCTTCTATGCAGGTTGAGTGGAAAAAGTTCCAGGAGAGCTGCACTACTGATAAGCCATTGGATTGTGGCACTTTTTAACAGCTATTCCAATGCTTTTCATCCTTTATTAGCATTTTGATAAATAGAAATAATGCAAACACAGAAAACTCAGAGGTGAGAGGCAGGGCTTTTTTATCTGTGTTCTTCTATGGAACCAGCCCTTAATCCTGAAGATATCCATGTGCTATCCATAATGTATGTACCTGCTGAGGCTGCAGCCCTGAGCTGGCAACAGCCAGTGGTTTGCATGAGGTACCTATCACTTACCATTACCAGCTGAGGCTGAAGTATCCCAGCAGGAACTTTCCTGTGGCAGAGCAGCAGCCCATGCCAGCCTCCACTCAGTGCTGCTGGGCATAATTTAGGAGAAAATGAACAGGATAGATTGCAAACATCCAACAAAAGTCATGTTCAAGCTTCGCTCAATGGCCCAGATGCAAAAGGCTGCCACCACTGCTGGCCCAGAGATGAAGTTTCAGGCATGAGGCACAGTTAAATCAGCAGATCTGAGCAGGGACCTCTCTCTCACTCCAGAGATGGAGGCTTGTGAGCTTGGGCGGGTGCCTGAAAATTAAACATCTGTAACTTCAGGGAAAAAGACAAAAGGTATTTAGGACCTTAACACATTAATATTTGGAAAATTCTGGATTTGCTGATGATTGATAGCAAAACACAGAGGCTTTATCTTTCCAGCTGGGTATGGAAAAACACTGAACACCCACTATGGAATTCAGCAGCAGGCTCAAAGCATAAGCTTTTCACTGAGGTGAAAAAACCAGAAATTTTCCATGTGCCATTTGCAAATCAGAATAGCAAATTCTGATTTACCTCACAAATGTTGCATCATCCAAATTCTCAGGAACGCTTTTTATCTTTTTGGACAACTTAATTTATTCACCTATTTATTTTCACTGATGTCAAAGGAACTGAAATAAGCAAGATCCAAAACGGTAAGAGGATAGACTTTTGTCACTGTAGCTGTATGGAAGGAGAGGGCAGATCATATCTTAGAGGGTTGTTGGTATCATTTAGACAGGCTGTTTGTGAGGATGGTTGGAGGATGCTGTGGAAAGACAAGTGACAGGTTTGGGGCCAGCCTGACAGGTGGGATGGTGGTACAGAATGTGCCGGTGCAAGAAGGTGGGCAAGGGAGTGAAAGGCTGAATGAAGCCAAAACCAGGAGGCAAAACTATGAATGTGAACAAAGAAAACTGCTGTCCAGATGAGAGAATAATAGATACCAGCCCATACTGATATGCTGAGGAAATAGACAAAGAGCTGAATCCTGCCAAGCCCAGCACCAGCCTCTCTCAGAGCTTGTGTCTTCCAAGGCCTCCAACAGCCATAGGTCCTGATCTGTCAGTGCCTTCCACCTTGTCTTGGCCCTTGCATTCATACAGAACTAGAGGAAAGGAGACTGGTAGAATTATATGCTTATTTTCTACTTATTTGTAAGTATTTTGTACTTATTTTTCACGGGTGTGTACACGGGTTACAGCAGCATCTTTGTATTGCTCAAACACCTGTGTTTAATTATTTTCACAGGCTCACCACTGGGTGGTTGGAAAAATGGATTCAATCAGCAGGGATGACTGTGCTGTTCTGGATGAGTCTTTTAAGGCAGCTGTTCCCATGGTGTCTAAGCATTAAATACAGTAAGTGACATTCCTGAAGCTCCTTGCAAGGCAGCTGGGCAGACACTGCAGTTAGGAGTTTAAAACGTAAGGACTTTTATTCAAATGATGGTCAGAAGTTTCTAAGGCAGATGGAAGACAAAGACTAGCAATTCCATGATGTCCTTATGCATGATCCAGCACTGCAGTGTTTTAGTCTATGTATCTGTCAACACACATTTCACTGAACTCTAAAACTCTCTGTGGGCAACTTTGTATATTTTGATATATCTGCCTATCCTTGAAGCAACGTGGATAAAATATTTCCCCTTTCATTCTTTCCTTCTGTTGATGATCTTATTCTACATTAGAAGCATTTTTTAACAAAATGATAAGCAATGCTATTGCTACTATTGCAAATTGATGGATGTGCTCTAACGCAAACAGCCTGTGAGACAATCCCTGTGCTTTTGACAACATTTTGAAGGCATCACAGTGATTGTTAAGTAGTCCATTAGGGATGTTCCAGTTTTTAAATTGTATTGATTTAAATTATGTATGTTAATGTACCTACCAACATTACAAATGTAGTTTGCAGCAAACTGCTTATAATATATGAATGATAAGCCATAAATAATAACTGCGGCTGTAAATTAAATTACTTGATTAAGCTGCAAAGATGCACTCTAATTTGGAACAGAAAATTACTTTGAAGTGATTTCAGCAGCTGATAATTCTTTTAGAGTAGCAGAGTTTTATGAGCCACAGTCTTCCTCAAGTCAGGCCTCAAACTTTCTGATGGATTTAGCCCACTAACATGGGTGGTTGGGTTTTGCTGTGCCCTGAATGCAATGGATGTGAAAATAATGAGTGACAACCATTTTAACCAAAATATGAAAGTGCTTTAAATCAAATACATGAATTCTTTTCTGATAGAATGTGAATAACCTTGGGTTGGGTGTCAGCAAGAGCAAAGCTCTTAGAAGGGCCTTAATTTTGAAAGACAGCAGAGACAGCCTCCAAAGGATTTACAGGTTCTTTGGAACTTTTTAATAGGCACAAATAAATAATGGTATTGTACAACCCCCAAAACCTTCAGCAGAATTTAATATGGGGCTCTGAAATACAAACTGAGTAGAAATGCAACGCTTAAGCTCTTCTCCCAGCACCTCTTACATTGCTGGGATAATAGATTAGATTCTGAATGAGTTTCAATAGAAAGAATAACTAAAAATAACTTCCCAAACATGGACTTCTGTACCCAAAAGCTGCTTTGATAGTTTGCATGTACCTAAGTGGAAAGGGATGATGTTGTGGGAAAGTACTAGAGAGCTTGTGTTCAAGGAGCAGTGAGCCTTTTCTGTGTATCCCAAGCGAAGTTCTGCACCTGCCTTAGAATCACAGAGTGAAACCTGGGACTGTTAAGGCACATGTAACTGCTCAAGGCTTACTTGGAGTTCAGGGCAGTGGCAGCACTGCTGTATATCCATTAGGAGACTCCTTCTCAAACCTTCTTGGCCTAAGGACACCCTAGACACTGGGGCACATAGATCCCTTGGGGATTGTTACACGGGGTGATAGTGGGGTTTGTAATTTGTGGACTTCTCCTTTAGGGTCACCCTTAGCACAGCCAAGGCAAGGGCACACCAGCAATGGTTTGTCTGGGCTGGATGAGCAATCAGATCTCATTACAAAGTGACAACAAAAAGACACTGATAAATGAAATATAAAATCAATGCAAATTTAAGACTGGTGGGTACTTCCAGTTGTCTGGGTGCTTTTTTTTTTTTATAATCCAGTATTTCTAAATGTCCCAGCTAACTGGGGCTTGGGGTGCACCTCTTTCTTCTGAGTTCTTCCACTAGATGTCAACTCATACATTTGTTGCTCTGCAAGCCAATTTCTAGGCACTTTGAGTGTGGGTTGGTTTTTTTCTCTTTTAATAAATGCAAATTCTGGGAGAGCGTGATCATACATCACAGGATGATGAAGGATTCAAAGTGTTTTGAGTAAATGGGACTTGTTTGATCTCTCAACCAGATATTACAAATCATTCAACAACAAGATTTGGATTTTTAATTATATTTTGATTTCTCCTCTGCTGGGTCTGTTTGGGCAGAGGTGTTTAAGTTCTAGATACAGAGAATTATATATATGTTTATATTATTCAATTAGAATTTATATTTAAAACTTCCATTGGTTGATATTTCCCATATTCCTTTCTCATGTCAATATTCTACAAGTGTATTTGAAAGAGTGTTTTAAAGACAAGATAACTATCCATGGTCTGGTTCTTTCATAGGAGTAGAATGATGTCACTGTTTTCCATGAGCATTTGATTTCAAGGATCAATACTGACAAATACTGATCCACAAACTGTGGCGTTTTCCCTACAATTTCCTACAAACTGGTCAAGAGTCAGTTTAACCCAAGAGCTGTCAGCTGCTAATGTGTTACACCCTGACTCATTCTGACACGCCAAGTTCCACCTGAAAGGATTCAAAAGGGTAATATTATCCTGTAATTTAGAATTCACAAGCTCAAAGTTTCCCCTGGATCACAGGGCAGCTGTTCTTTGCCAGGTTCTTTGTGTAAGGAGTATAACCCCTCCACTCACTTCAGCAGCCGCTTGCCCTGCCCCAGGGCAGTGTCCTTCCTTTCCTTTGGAAATTCACAGTCTCTCAATGAAAGGCACCTTTCTCATTTCTCTGGAGAGATCGAACTGCTTGATCTACCACATCACTAGCATAATTCTATGCCAAAAGATGTATTCTGATTTTAAAAGGTGATCACTTTAGGAATGCCGATGTACTCCATTACCGACCTTTACTGGAGTCTAACAGGCTCCAGCTACACTGTGCAAAGGCTGAGGCTCCCAGGCTCTGCTCGAGGCTAATTCCAGCACACACCTTTTTTCCTTATCTAGTGTCTTTGGAGCAGGGTCTGATGCAATTCACTGGTATTCCCAGGCATGACTGTTACAGAAAACACCTTCATAGTTGAAAGGGAGACATTTGAGACTAAATCATGCTCTAAATGCAACTCACCTCAATATAGAGGTGAGCATTTGAAAAAAGCTTCTCTGTAAGGAGTGATAAATAGACAAGATACTATGGGAAATACTGATTTTTCTACTTATTTCCTGGTTAAAGTTTTCCTTTTCAGATAATACAAGTTGTAGGATGTAGTCAGTGAACGGATCAGCCAGCAGGCTTGAAACAGAAGTGTTTATTTATACAGTCTAATTATTTGGTGGAATATATTGCCACAAAACATTTTGGGGACAAAATAAAAATAGTTTTTAAAAGCTATTGGATGAATCACTGGGAAGAAAATTCCTCCCTTTCTCTTAAGCACTGTGATCTGCTGCCATCTGAGTCAGAAAATTCCTCTGCCACCAAAGAATTGCCTTCCAGATTGCCAGAAGCTTGGAAGACATACCATACTTGGAAGAAAAGTGTCATTGCATGTTCCTCTTGCTTCCCCTGTTACTCTTTTTCCTTCAGCATTTGCTGTTGGCCCACATGGGTGGGATAAGATCAACCTGTTGGCTGAACATGGCTATTTTAATGTATGGATAGATTTTTCAGAAAGACCTTAAAATTCAGAGATTAGTAATCACACAAAAGAAATGAAGTTTTTGGTTTTAAAGACACGGATGCAATGATAGGAAGAAACGCAGTATATTGTGAAATCCTTATCTTTGTAAAATATAAAAAGAATGCAAGTCAGAGCTTAAACAAATGCAAACTACACTAAATGGTTTTGAAGATTGTGGATATGTAGTTTTCAACTGGACCCCATGCAACACCCACATAGTTAGTAATGTATTTGCTTAATGAATCGACCTTACAGAACTGCCAAAATGCTAAGTATTGAGCAATAAACCAAAAGCCTCAGGGAATTTAGGGAATCTGCAGTAATGTAGCGGCTAACCTATGTCCTGTGTTCCACGGCACCAATGGAGGAATTTCCTTTTACTCAATGTGAATTTCATAATTTTGGGGGAATTAGTCTCTAAATGAGGCCCTTTGACACTGTCTCGTAACGTGAAAAATAGCTGGATATCTAAAGTAACCTACGTAATCATTAATTTTCTAAGTGAAGGTTAGAAGGGCAGTTTCACATCCATTTTTTCCTCTATCCTACTTTTCTGGTATTAATCAGCCTGTCCTTTGGCTCAACTGCATGGGCATTAAGAGTATCCTATTACCATTGCAAATAAATGGAGCAATCAAAAAAACCATCTTTTCCATCTACCTCATATAAGCTCTGTGAGACAAAGACTTTTCTTGGTCACTTATTTCAACAGTGCCATAGAACTTGATTCCCAAATGATTGGCAAAAATTATTCTAGATGAGGAAAGTTTATTAAATTTTTCTCTTAATTCTTTGCCCTTAAGATGTGACATTGGAAATCTGGAGTTCTGAGCGCAGTCGAGGTAATTCACAACTTCATGTAACTCACTGTAAGGGCTCACTGTTGACTCTGCTATTTAAAAATGAGAGCAAAGTCTGATTGTGAGCTTTCAGATTGTTCTCTAAGCCTCTGGAAGAACTCCTGTATCTCCCTAAACAATACATTTTACCAAGTCTCTCATCTTCTCTCTCCCAAGAAGTACCAAGTGGATTTAAAATGCGGCTTTTAAAATACGTGCCTAACGAATTGCTGTGTTATGCCTCTTTTTTTTACTATAACGGAGAGAGAAAACATTGCACTTGGAGTTAGAGGCAAGTTATGAAATCCCTGATGTGCAACAACTGTGGTGTAGATCAGTTGAGTGGTTTTGCCTCGTCACAAGACAGACAACGTAAAAGAGGAACAGCAATGAAATTATCAGCTGGTGAAGCAGAGCTTTTGGCTAAGAAAGACCTCTTAAGAATACTGTAGAATTCAAGGCCTGACTAAAAAGATGAATAATACAGTCTACCTGCTTTTTATTTATTGTATTGAACCTATTCAGCAGCAACAGATTGTCTGACCTGTGCATGGGATTAGTCTCCAGTGGAGCTGTTATATTTCAGACTCCTAAAAGCAAAACCCACTTGACATCTGGGAGAAAAGGGCAGCAAATATATCACAAAATTTAATGAATCCAATGGAAGTTAGGGTTCAACTAAAGGTGAAAAATAATCATGTTTTAAGTGTCAATGGGTAGTATAGGCTATTCCTGTATTGCTTTACTCCTGCTTTTAATGGGGTTTCATTGCAATTTTCAATTGGGTTGCACCAGAAAAAAACTGGGAAACAGAACCCTCAGGCTGTTTTAATTTATAATAGGATATAAATTATTTGGAGCTGGAATTCCATCAGTTTAATGGCACAGTGTCAAAAAGTTTAAGCTACATCCACGAAAAATATAGATTTTTTCTAACTATGTGCAAATGTTAGTGCTTTTCTTTGAGTCTGTATTTGACACTATGTCAGTAACCAATATGAAGAAAAAAGCACAGATTTCCTTGTGCTCAAAGTCAAGCCCATCGATGCTATCAAACAATCTGACTCGTCTGCCTCCCTCCTCACAGCTGAGGAGGCTCAGAAACACAGACAAACAAGCAATTGTCTGTAAATAGACTATAATAGAAGCTAATAATGAAAATATGGCTCATTAGCCATTTCCCTGTCCTGGCAGCTTCACAACTTTTCCTGGTTTGCATTTCATGACTGATGGCCACACTCTGGTTACAGCCTAAGTGAATTCTACATAGGCCTATTCCAACAGTCTCTGCAATTTAATGACACTTCAGTATTTGCTTTAGTCCTGCCAATTTCTACACCTAGAACAGACCTAGATGCACTTTCCAACTCCTCAGGAAAAAGTTTCTATTTTTATGATATATATGTGTTCTGGTAAAAATATTCCAGCTTGCAGAATATTCCCTTCCTAAGGAGGCTACAAAGTGCCTATATCCTTCAATATTACTTAACTAAATGACAGCTATGATTAATTAAGGCAAAATTGCACTGGGTAGGATGGTCACCTTCAGTACAACTAAAAAGAAATGTTCTGGGACAAAAGAAGAGTAATTCCATTCCTGTTTTCCCAAGCTCTGCTGCAAATATAGGCTGACAGGTTAATAAGAGCATTTCTAAACTGTTGTAAGGAATCAGCCATTTAAATCAAGAATTCTGTTCCTCAGTTAACTTACTATTCAGCTACTGAAAACTTGATTTTCCCATCTGTGAGATGACAAAATTGAATGAAAACAGTATTAATATTTATGTTCTAAATAGAAAAGGCTTGCAAAGCATGTTCATGAAGTGGAAAATAAAACCAGAAGTTTATCCAAACTTTCTGGCCTTTTCCAAAATTTAAAATTTATCAGCCTCGCTGCCAGGATTTGTTGGTTTAAGAGCAAGCGATCATATTTTATAACAGTTATTAATATAGGTTAACTTTTATATAATTTGAATGGTCTCTATTATGTGGATCAGTTAATTTCAACTACAGTTCATACTATCATGAATATGTATTCCAAAATTGCCCACAGGTGGGAAAAAATATGTTTATTGGGTCTGGTTGAAATGTTTCATGATGGCCATGTTTATATCCTACATAAAGATCACTCAACAGAATGTGCATATGAACACACAGCAGAGGTGCCAGTAAAAATTATATGGATATGAAAATACAGTGAACTTTTTTCTTTCGTAAGAGTCTAATTTCTAATTAATCATGGTGCTTTCTTATGAATAAAATCCAATACCTTATAGAACTTGACAATCATTGGAAGTAGCTGATGGAAAATTAAATGTTTTGTTTGAAACACTTTCTTAAATCCTTATGCATGGAATTGCTTTCCTTGTATTGTGGCCTGCCAATACTTCCCACTTTTCTGATATATGCTCCAAAAATGCTTACATCAAAATGTCTGACTGCTAAGAGTGCATGGCCTGCACTCCGATGACCTGCATTTACCCACTGAGAGAACATGCACAAATAAGAGCAACTTCCACTGATTTTTTCCTCACATTCTCGTTACAGCAACTGTCAGCCCAGGATACTTCTATTATTACTTATACTCCTGCATTAGTTTCCAGTTCAAGAGAGAAAAATCCTTTTGGCAAGAAGCATAGGCCCAATGCAGGAACTGACTCTCCAGGCAGTACAAGCACAAAATAATAAAATATTTGGACGTTTGAATTCAAGCATACCTAACAACAGCTGCTCAAAAGCAGTGACAGGTACTTCTGTGCAAAGCCTGACACTATTTTTTCCTTTTTGCATATTGAAAAGGCCCACCATGACTGCACACAGCACAAGGCAGAAAAGCCCCAACCTTTTGCTTATAGTTTCCATGTAGAGAACTGGGTATAGCAGAGAAAATTAAGAATAGGAAGTCCTGAAAGTGATGAAACTATAATAGATTTCTTTCAGAACACTACTATAATTTCAAAATTTAATTTCGATCCTAAATTGTGGGGAAGGAGTGATGGAGTGTGTGGAGTGTGTCTCTCACTTTGGGATGGAAAGAGTGAGAGACTTTGGGTTGTTTGTTTACTATGGGTGTCAACAGAGATGCTCTGCTACCTTACTGGAAAAAACCCCTTACCCTTTCTTCTTTATTTGCATTACTAAAGCTATTCTAATTTAACCTGTAGTGTGTACTATTGTCAGCAATGAAGATAAGAAGGGTCACTTGTGTTTATGGACATTAAAAAAAAAGTCCATGGCTAACCAAGGAACTAGGATTGCAAAAATGGTCTCTGAAATATTAATTTCTCCAACAGTGCTTTGGGCTCTCTGGATTTGTGCAATGGACAACAACAGACTCACTGCTGAAGTGGTGGATGTCGTTCTTGTAAGGCACTCATTTTTTACTGCTGTGACTTGGCACCATCATGTGGCCACTTAGAGTTTTCTCAATTCAAGTAACAATTTTACATAGAAAAATATTTGCAATTGATTAATTTGAATTTACAAATATTTTGATCTATTTTAGAAGGAGACAGTACATACATATACATTTGTTCACTAAATACTGAATATGTTGTCTTCCAATTGCCCTTTTTTTCACCGAATCAGAGCTTGTTCAATCAAGGTTTTACTCATGTTCCTTAAGCCAGGTTTTGTTAGGTTACAAAAGACATTTTCAGTACTTCATCTTGGTCCAAACCTTACCAATAGTATACAAAAATTAGTATCATATTATAGACAGCTGTCCTCTTCCTCACTACAAGAGCTTTGGAAATTATTTGCAGAATTAAACAGGTAAGTATGTTCTCTTTTACATCAGAAATCCCAAAGGATTTAGAATTTCAGTAAATCTCCCAGGCATATTGTTCACATAGTTGGATCCAAACAGGGAGTGTCCATCTCAGAACCTGAGTTAGTCAGGTATTCCTTTTGGACAGTTTCAGGGTCAAAATCAGAAGATAGATATGTGTGATGTTAATTTGTATTTTGATATGTTTGCCTAAGGTCTTTAGGTAGACACATGGAAGTTTTACCAAGCATTAATGTTTAAGAGCCCGAGAGGTGGAAATGTCCCCACATTCAGGTTGTACAGAAATACAACTTTAGGTTTGCCAAAGAATTGCTGTGATTGCCTTCAGAGTGGATTAATGAGAAAGAGCAGTGCAATTTATAGGAATGCATTTTCTCTATTTTTTAAAAATATATTAACATCTAAAGTACTTTCGATAATGAAACACAGGCATCGTATTTTTGAGTACAAGGATGGTAAATTTGATTCTGTCATTTTTATGATAAAATACATTGTTTAAATTGAAATATTGTATTGATAGTCTTTAAAGTATATACAAGTTATATACAAATACAAAATTACATTACAAACCTTTTAATTGAAATCAAAAATAAACTACACATTTTGCAGTAAAATGTACAACCCTGTTTCTAAAAAGACTGCAATAAAATAGAATGCAGTTTGTCAGATTCCTCAGGCTGAGGTAATGCCCACTTCTTCTTCACATACTGAATGTCTATCTGTCCAGATTCCTTGGCCAGCACGATGCCTAACAATCCATTTGCCTTTTCTGGCTCTCCCAGCAGAGTCATAGTTACAACCCTGCAATCACAAGAACAGGGGAGAGCTCTTTAATTGAGGCAAAATAAATAGAAATTGGTGCTTTCAAACATGTTTGTATCAAGTTACTTACAGTCAGCTAAACTATTCTTTTTTCTGCTCAAGTGCCAGCATGTTCTTTAGCTTTTCACAAGTTGCATTTAATGTAAATATAATGTGCAATTCTTCCCCCATGCATTTCATCATCAATTTCTAATCATGGTTGAAAATTATTTCAAGCTTGTAGAAATGAACAATGTTTGATGGCATTTTCCAGTGCAGTGTAACAAGTTTAAAAATTTTAATACTTTCTCCAAAAGCTATCAGTGTGTTGCCATAGTTTACAAGGATACAAGGAAAACTTTTAGTTAGAGGGATATTCAGCAAGGCTAACTTTAGCCTAGGGAAGACAGCCAAAATTTAGCTCACTGTAGTTTGTTTCCACACCTTCAGTAGCTCACAAAACAGAGTTAGAAAAGCAAATTCTAATCACCATTTAAAGTCAAGCAAAAACCCCCATGCGACAATATTAACATTTTGTTAAAAAGAGAGCACTTACTTCTCTGATGGGATAGTCTGCTTTGCCACAGGCACCAAATCATTTTCCAGAAGATCCCAAATGTAGATATTGGATGATGCATCCAGGGCAAAGAACACAGCAGGTCTTGTCAAAGCCCACTGGAGGGCAATAATTGGCTGGCCCTTTGTGCTGTCATTCCACTGCATGAGGGGGGACTCTGATGTCATCTGGTGTAATCTAATACTTCCATCTGAACAGCCAACCTATGCCATGGTCAAAAAGAAAACACCTGCTGGAACAAAACAAACTAAGCAAGATATAAAAAGTGGTGTTTAGGTACATGGCTTACTGGTGGACTTGGCAGCGATGGGTTAAGGGTTGGACTTGATGATCTTGGGGGTCTTTTCCAACCTAAATGATTCTATGATTCTATGATTTTTTTTGTCATACTTCATGGCAGATTGGAATTAGTGAGGGTAAATCAACTATCACATCTAGTTTAAATACATCAAGCAAGTACTTAAAAAATGAAACTTCTATTAAAACGTTTTCATACCAAAAACAGTGGCTTTCCAAAAGGGAAGAAATCAATTGCAGTGATGCTTATTGATCTCAGTCTGCTCTCCTGGGGCCTAAATAGCTTTGGAACAACTTTTAAATCATGTCTTGTACCATGGCCTACCAGACCCTATGAACAAGATAAAGAAAATTAGTTAAACAAAACAAAACAAAAGTTACACTATTGGTATTACAGGAAAAAGTTAAATAATTCACAGAGCTGCTACTTCAAAAGATCCTCACTAGCTAACAAATTTTAATAGCTAACAGATATTAATAGGCTCAAATTATAAATTGTATATACACTCTACTGGTAAAATTCCAACTAAATGAGACAGCTTCCAAAACAAAAAACTAACAAGAAGATGAATTCCAGCATGCTACTCACAATATTTGTTCCAACGATGAAGTGATTGGGATTAGAAGACAGAAATTTAATCATCAGTGTCTGTGGCATTCTCTGGCTAATATCCTTTGGGAAAAGGCTGAAGAAAATGGCAAAGGCAAAAGATGACATTAACACAGGAAATTGTCTCCTAAAGCTGTGCAAGTACATAAAGAAACTCTTGATCTAAAATGTCTATGACTAGATCTGTGAAGAAATGTGTATTAAAAAAACCCCACAAACAGAAAATAATGTTAAAGATATCTTATGCAACGGCAAATTAGTAAAGTATAGGAAAAATTAGCTTTGCAAGATACATATGTAAAATTGAAATGCCCCAGTTTTCTTACCTGTTATTCAATTCCATAGTAGAGCTATGTACTAACTTCACTTTCCCTCCAGGAACCAAACCTAAAATTATACAAAATTATTATTTGAACTGATTTAAGCACTTTGCATTAAAAAAAGCGCAATCAATAAATTAAATAGTAAGGTGATAAGTAAAAGGATATTTCATAATTAAATTATTTACTGCAGATAAGAATCTTACATCATTTAGAACTATTTGCTTCAGAATTCAAATCTGAGGAGTTAAAATCTTTGACAGAAATAGAAACATAGTTACATGTTTCTTTTTCAGCACTCTGTAAGACACAATTCTAGCTACGGTTAAAATGCACATTTATGTTACTTGGATCTTTGACAATGAATTATAGTAATGAGATACTGCAATAATGCATCCATAAAGTTGGTCTATGTTACTTGCTAGTAGAGAACAACATAAATAATTCAGATCCTTCAAAGACAAGAATGATTTGAAGAGGAAAAAAATTTTACTGCTGGTTGCAGTAGAACTGTGTGAATACACGACCATAGCTTTAAAATGTACCTCTCCACAGACATAATAACCAGCTTTAGCAGCTTAATATAGCCTGACACTGCACATGAGCTTATAGAAACTGATCAAAAATTCTAGTTTGCTAGCATTACTTCATTGTTTATTTATGTATTTTCAAATGTACAAGGATTTTAGTCACAGCCTTTTCCAGTTAGGTAAGCATGTAAGTGTAAATTTGTTTAAAGAACAAAGAATGTAATTTTCTTCATTTACATAACTCAAAAAGGGCTGAATGGACTTAGTTCTTCCATTTTTTCACAGAAAATTTTTCTCACACTAAATTAAGTATCTCACCTACAAAAGAGCTTTCAGGACAATTCTCAGAATGGAGACACAGGCAACAACAAAAGCATTATAACAGGTCTGGTTAAAACTAAAGTACAAAGAGGTGGACCAAAGACATAGAATCTCATAGTCTTTGAAAAAACAAGCTCTTGACAACACAGAAAACTGCTTTGACATTATAAGAAATGTGGCTGTCTAGTGGCAATTAACAATACAGAATTAGCAGATGAGATTTAGATAGCAGTGAAAATGATTCTCATTATACCTAACCAATAACCTCAAACATCAGCTATGAACTATTCAGAATTAATCTTTTTTTTCAGTAATTTTGCCTTCTTCTAAACTACTTCTTGGCATCAGTGACTCTTCCTTTCTCTTTTCACTTCTAAGGCTCAAAACTGGAGCATTTTATTGTACCTTTAAAGTACAGTACTCACCTAAGTCAGTTTGTGATCCAGCTGGATCCACTTTTTGTAATTCAACAACTACCTGAAAGGTCAATATTTAACATTAATAAACAATCAATATGTACCAGACTTCAAAGTTTTTTAAGTAGTTGTAGTAGTAATAACTCTAATATAATAGAAACAGTAATAACTCTGAAGGACTGCTTAGAGAGACAGGTCTAACATTACAACGATTACAGGTAGATTCTCTCTTCCCTGTCAATGTCTGCAATTCTAAAAATAGCTTCACATGCCTGCTGGATGTTCCCTGATGGAAAGCAGAATATGGAAAGCTACACTCTACACTTAATTGCTAGTTGGCATCTTGTTGGTTTGGTCAGTCACAAAAAACCCCCACCCTAAACAAGGAATTGTAACACATTCCCTCTGCTTTCCACTACACATGGAATAAAAAGGGTAGATCATTTGGCCTGAATCTGCTGCTACTAAAGTTACTGAAGTAACTAAAGTTAAGGCTTTAAGGAATTTGATTACTGGCACAGAGGTGAAATACTTTTATCCCTTATTAATCACAGGTTCAGCAGCTGGGCCAAAGCTATATAAAGAAAAAAGCCACTGAAAACATTTGATAGAAGAGCTGTCAGGACAGTAATTAAGAGCAGCAGACCTGGTGTTTCCCTGACCATCATATTTTAGGCAAGGAAATTTTATCCTCTGATTTTCACTTTTTATCTCTTGAATATTTGTTTTATATAAATTATGAGTTTTATTTCTCCCCTACATTCAGTACAGTCTTTGACACCACTGTGATTCTAAAATACAGTAAGTGGGTGAAAGAGGACTGAGGACTATTAATCAACTAATAGAAATATGTGAACATATTTTATGAAGCAAAACAGATTGCCTTTTTTCATGAATTCACGTACCTGTTAACACTTTTGCCTAAAGATAACATTAGGGAGTCAGATCAAAACTTTTAAGGAGAATTCCAACAGAATGGTTAGTGTTGCTGTACTTTTCAGGGAGGCAGTTCTCATCAGAAATTCTGAATATGGGTTGCTATATTTGAAGTATTTTATTACACATTATGCTCTCTCTTCATACATGTATTACTCACCCACATATTGAGGATTCCATTTTCATCCATTGAAGCTATCTGAAATGGAGGGCCTGACATTTCTGTGGAAGGAATGGCAACAATTTATATTCATACACTGACCTTCCTCCTGAACAATACCAAAGGATTTGAAACATTTCCTACATTAATACATCCTCTGAAACTTCTACAATCATCTCAGCTGCATAAAAAGGGAAAGTGCCCTAATTCTACCGAAGGAAAAAAAAGGCATGAAACTTTCTTTACTGACAGGGTGGTCAAATATTGGAGCAGGCTTCCTAGAGAGGTGGTCAATGCCCCAGGCCTGTCAGTGCTTAGGAGGTGTTTGGACAATGCCCTTAACAACCCCTTTTAACTCGGTCAGCCCTCAATTGATCAGGCAGCTGGACTGGATGATCCTTGTAGGTCCTTCCAACTCAAACAGTCTCTTCTACATCTCTGTCTATTCCAGTATGTGCACTTTGTCCTACCAGAAAGGCAGATGATCTCTGTCTGCATCTTTTTTAAACGTCTGGGTTCTGCATGGACTTTGGAAGGGAACATAAAGTGAGACAGATGAAATCTTGTAAAACCTGCAATATGCAGCACATTTCTTCGAACCACATGGGATTTCAAAGTACAAATCTGCAATGGAAGTGATAGTGTCTTCTCTAGCACACTGTCTGAGAATTTGAGGATGTGAGGATTAGAGTTTCTTTGCAAAGGTTGTTCATAAAAAAAATAGGCAAAAGGCACAGGAAAAAGCACCAATTACAGGCACACATTTTAAGTGCTTTCAGATATAAGCAAGTTGCTCCACTGACTCAGACTGGGATTTTTTTAGACCTTGGAGAAGCTCTAAGACTCTCCCAAAGGCATTTTTTGAGTCATAACTTCTTTTATCATGAAAATATTGTCTGGAAAACAGACATTATAACAAGCATGCACCCACATCTGATGTGAAGCTGCACTGAATGCACATTACACAAAAATGAGAGCAGAAAACAAACATGGATGTTGCATGCAATTGATACTACAAACTGAAGAGGCAGACTGGGATTATAAACTGGATTTTACTACGATATATTTGTTTCACTAGATACCTAAAGAAATGTATTGATGTATTGATGCTTTGAAGAACAGCTTACATACCCTCCTGATAAGAGAGGCTTGAGAACCCATAACTGTGGTCACTGTTGAGAGAAGTTGAGACAGGTTCCACTGCCAGTATAGGAGAGGTGTGGTTTACTGAGTTCAGAATACCATCTGTAAATAAGGATAATGAAAGTTAAACACAGTACTTTCCACAAAAAACAACAAAACCTTAATCACTTTTCAGCTTATGGGAGAATGATGATTACAAAGAAAGACTGGCAAATAATGAGCTTTGCACAAGTCTCAAATACAATACTGCAAACTGTTTCCTAGATTAACAAAATACTACTAGATAAATCAATGTTTCAATATTTCTATTCACTTCTCATTTTCCAAATGACTGATGCACCATTTATGCCATGGCACCAGACATTTCATTAAAATCTGCCACTTCAGGGTTACCATGGAAAGAATTACGATTATTTCAAACTCCATAAACAACAGGGGTAGAAATAAATCACTGTTTACTATAAAAGAAGACAAAATTGAAGAAAAATTACTCTTAGTAGAAAGCACCCTGAAAAATCCTGAAACAAAGTACTCACCACAAGAAAATATGTATTTACCCTTTAATAGTATTTAAAGGCAAATATGTGTTTAGAGTTATTTCAATGTGTGTTCTTTGTCAGATACTCATGATTTCTGGACTTGTCCTGTGCACTGAACTTAATCTCATTTAAGACTGAAGGCATTAAAGCTTCCTAAGTGTCCAGCATTAAACTGGCCTGCTTACCTAAGCAACTACATGAAACTGTACACATATATTTGACTACCAGTGTGCAACACAAGACTAAGCACTTTTGATCTATTAAAAAAATTAAAATTCTATCAACCACCAATTACTGTTTACTTTCACGTGGCTGCTGCAATTAGAAACACTCGTGAAGAAAAGAGGATTTAGTGAATGTGTGTAGTGGGGTGTTTTAGAAAAATAAAAGTACCACAGCCAAAGTTAAATCAGAAGATCATAGAATGGTTTGGATTGGAAGGGATCTTGAAGATCATCTTGCTCCAACCACCTGCCATGGGCAGGGACACCTTCCACTGGACCAGGTTGCTCAGAGCCCCCTCCAGCCTGGCCTTGAACACTTCCAGGGATGGGGTATCCACAGCTTCTCTGGCCAACCTGCTCCAGTGCCTCACCACCCTCACAAGAAAAAATGTCTTCCTAATAACTAACCTAAGCCTACCCTCCTTCAGATTATGGTCATTCCCCCTTGTCCTGTCACTACATGGTCCTGTGAAATGGTAGCACCCGCACACACACACAAAAAGAGAAAAATACATAAAGAAGGAGTTGTTTTGAAATAATAAGATTATTTACAAAACTATTGCTATATGTTATTCTTCACTCTAGGGTATCTTGCATGAACATTAAAGAAACATCAAGACTTAGGTGACAATTTCACGGTGCACAAAATGACTGACCAGGATGCACAGATACCCACCCGTGGAAAATGTGGGAACTCTAAATGTCCACTCAGTTCCACTGATCATCATACAAGGGTGCATTCTTGAGTCTTCTCGAAGATCCCACACCAGCAATGAACCATCTACTGTTCCAGCAAAAACTAATGTTGCTTTACTGGGACTAAAGCAGCAACACATCACCTGTTAAACAGTAAAAACATGCAGGGTAGATATTAAAGGTCAATGACTTGATGAGCCTGAAATATGTTTGTGAGCATGTAAACCCAGAAAACAGAGATTACATGTGTTTATGGCAGAAGGGCAATCTACTTTAAAAGGGAAGTAGGATACAAGGCTTTCAGTAGGCCCTCCCTTTTCAAAACAATTGCTGTGTCATCTGCATCTATTGCCTTAAAGCTGAAGAAGGTGACTCAGCTGTATGGGAAGGATGAGTAGAGAGAAGTCCTAACAACATCTGAACCAGATGTTTTACTTGTATTCACTCTTCAACCACGAAACAGTCAGAATTAAACAAACAAAAGAACCAACAAAACACCACGACCATAACTACAATCTGGTTCTGGACCACAAAATAGAACGAGAATAGTGCTTTGTTCACCAGGCTCAAAGGTGTTTCTCAAAAGATAGAAGATGGCATATTTAGCAGTAAGACAAAAAAAGACCCCAAGTAAAAATAAAATCTTTACTAAATAAAGTCTTGTAATTGATGGGCAAATACACAATGTTATTAAAACATACCTCTGAATCACATATTAAAACTTTCTGAGGACTGGAGGGCTGCCAGATGTTCCAAACACATATGAGGCTCTTTCTGCTCAGCAAACCAACACCTGCCTTTTCAGGTAATCCATGAACAGAAAGTAGTGCCTGCCTCTGAACTTGAGAGACATATAAGTAGGGTATTTTTCGGTCTAAACCATTACAAAAAAAAGACAAGAAAGAAAAGCAATAAATGAAAAAGCAAACTCCCTGCAGATGGAAAAGCATATTTAGCTGCTATAGCAACAAACAAAGAAACTGAGATGCGATTATGAAGACTATTTCTATTAACACTGTGTTGCTTTTGAAGCTATACAATAAAAAAGGAGGGACTAAAGAAGGCATCCAAAATATTAGGAGTAGAAAGCAAAAAGGAAGAGAGCCAGGAAATTATTAGAATAATTATTTTGGGCATAAGCAAGCCAATCTGATCTGATGTCAGTATATATACTGAAAATTAAACTGAGTCTCAAACAGGAAACAGCACAGACCAGGCTTTTTTTGTTTCATCTCATGTGTTCATGTTAGATGACATAGGGTTCTGTGTTACAAAAGGCCTTCCTAACATAATTACAGATGCCCTATTTTTCACTTTCCATCTGAACAGCTACTGTTTATACGGAGAAGATATAATTGCTTTTCAAATATATCAGGCTACAGTGTCTCTGTTCAACAACTTGCCTTTAATTGTAACTTTTGGCCCTACTGTCAGCATAAAGAGCCCAAACAAAATTACACCCCTTGGGATGGCCCTTCATCAACAGGGACAAGAAATTACACACATCATGTTAATTGCTGGCTTTTCTAATAGGAATAGATGGAACATATTTCTTGTAAGATGCTCTGACGTTCCCTATGTGAAACCAATCTGCCCAGAGTTCCAGCAAGATTAGTGCAATTAAAAGAAAAGTGAGGTTCACATCATCTGTGTATCCTGATATGTGCTGTTTGCACAGTAATGACAAAGAACATGGTAGTTTGCATAAGAAAGAAGAGTTCACTCTGTACACTAAAAGGTGTAGAATAAAGTTGCCTTACCATGAAGGAATGGCTGGTTAGTATTTAACTGGAAACAGCTATCACTAATAGACAGACTGGTTTGTCGAGATCTTAGTTTCCTGGGTTGTGTTGCAACTTGATCTTCCTCTAGCAAAACAGCAATCACCTTTCAAACATAATTACATTTACAGAAATAAAAGGGTCATCTTATCTTTCAGCTTTGCTATTTTTACCTTTCTAAAGTGACGTGGATTAATTTCACAAACCTTTATCAACTTTGTTAATTTTGTAACTTTGCAAATACAGCTTTACAGACATAAAAGTTGCACAGCCCTGATTCCACTCTTTTGCAGAGGGATTATTCTCTTTGATAACAAGTATTATTTAAGTAATTTATTTAAATTACTCAGAACAAGAACTGTAAGTGGTCTATCACCCTGTATACTTATGCACACAGCTCATAAGGGATATATTAAGGATATAAGTGTACCTGGCAAGCAGACTGGAGAAAATTTGCTAATCTTTGTGAATCAATTTTAGGTGTTGGAGCTCCATTCACTGATGTATCCTGGCTGTTTATGGGACCTATGAAAAACAAAAAACAAAAACCAAACTTGAAGCTTCAAAAGGGAATAAGTTAAGAAAAGTGTAAGGACAATTTAACTTTTAAGCAAGAGGAGAGTGGCAGCAATCAACTTATCTTCAGCAGAAATAACAGCGCTGAAGAACAAGATCTGTTGGAGACTCATTTTCGTTGCCAACGGAAACATCAAGCCAGAAGGAAAAACTATTTCTGCCACTTATTTTTCATACCCTCCACATGAGGATTCAGAGTGCCTATGTCAGCTTGCTATCAATGCAGCCTGCCACTTTACAGATTCTCACAAGTAATGGATACCAAAGAGAAAGCTTACATGACAAACACTCATCCCTAAGTGAGTAAGATTAAAATGTTCTTCACCTCCAGACACAAGAGCACTTTCTCCTGGATGCTGTGTCCATTTCTCCAGTGTCTCAACTTCCTCAGTCTGAATGTCTCTATCAAGATTGTCCTCATTACATTGAACATATGCCTAGAGTAGAAAGATAAAAGTGATCATCGGTATATGGGTTACACAGCTAAGAATGACAGCACATAACTCAAAAGAACTTAGTAATTTTAAGACTGAAATTTGAAGCTCAACCTTTTCTGTTTGAAAATTCAGACCTGAGCATACTGACACACTGTCACTATTTTGTGCATGCACATTTTACCACATTTCACACCAGAGTGCTAATCAAACAATATTGAAAAAATACAGAATGTCTTCCATGATGTGTAAACACCAAACCAAGCATATTTGAGGACAGTGAGCCACAGACAGACAGAAAGCCTTTTGAAAATGGGGAAGGAAAGTGAGAGTCTTCTTCTAATACAGAAAGGAAATGGCCTGTCTGGCCAAAAGTTTTGAGATCATTGCTTTATGGTAACTGAGGTTCAGAGATAAATATTATTAATTTATTACTTTATGCCCTGGTAGCTTTAGCAACCTTATTTTTTAAGGAAAATTATTTTCCAGAAGGAGAATCAGCACTGTGAGGATTTAAATGTTACTGTGTTATTTGTTACGCACCTGCTTAGTGTTCATTTTACCAAAATTCCTGATATACATGTCGTACTCATTGACAGGGGGCAAATCCAGTAAAGAAAAACTAACTGAGAAATCCAGGTCAATTAGTGGGAGAAGTTCTGAACTCCGTTTTCTTTAGGATGAATTACAAGAGAGAAACACAAAAATGGTTAACATCAAGCATTTGGTATTCCTAAAGAACAACAACCTGATGTTGTATAGTACCAGAGATCCACCAATCCTTTAATCTATGTGAACTGAAGTTGTGCCAAAATTAATTAGCAGATAAAAATATATCAATAGAAGTACATACAATACTGTTATTAGTTCTCATTTAATGTTATGCTGAGATAATGATCACATTTGAAAATGCAATACTAATTGCAAATAGCAAACTTTACATGGTTTATTACAAAAGCCAAACTATCAAAAGCCCAGCAGATCATCTTGCCTAAGTATTTCAAAGCTGTTCTGTGGGGTAACAGATGAATGTCTCTTTCTTCTATACTTAGGACAGTGGATAATTCTCCTAAATTCATTTTATAAACTCACATCATTCCTCTGAGTACATGCTTTATAAAGACCATGTCTAATGTCTGTGTTTGTTAGACATATGCAATAGACTGAACTTGTACCTCTTTACATCACTAAGGAAACAAATAACATTAGCAGCAATCCTAAAATATGTTT
The DNA here is from genome assembly GCA_013397115.1 of Edolisoma coerulescens. Lineage (NCBI taxonomy): Eukaryota > Metazoa > Chordata > Aves > Passeriformes > Campephagidae > Edolisoma > Edolisoma coerulescens. The sequence continues at coordinate 1,972,403 of VWZW01003558.1, read as the reverse complement.
TAAATATACACATGAAATTAATTTACTGCAGATTCATAACCTGTGGGCAAGGATGACCTCTTGGCCTAACACAAGGCCTCAAAAAAAATCATCAGTTACTGGACAATTGGACTTGGTTTAAACCATATGGAAATGAGTACTCTAGACTGAGGAAGATGTGCATTTTTCCACTTGCATTTTTTGTCTGGAGTAATATTAGCACATTGTACAGGATTTGAGATATTTGAGTCTCTTTGTCCTATGAAATGCTAAATCTTTCTAAATTGCCCTGTTGGAATGACAAAATGTAACTGCCTTATCCATCTTCCCTCAATTCTTTTATTTTCTGCCTATCTTCATTTTTTCATTTTTGCTCACAAATAAATCTATATTTTGATTCATAATTGGAAAACTAGTCTACCTTCATATACTGTATCTTACTTTGTCAACTAAAAAGCCTTGATATTACTTATTATCATCAGCTACAAAGAGATTCTTATCATTCCACTTGTATGGATGTGTGGAAAATGAAAAGACTGACAGTCTTTGTCACAATTCACACAACTATCTCTCTGCTTTAATGCCATAAAGCCGTTAAGATATTTCACTTTAAGAGAGAACTGCTTGAATTACATAGAGATGTCTGCTTACAAGTCAATCCAGCTCCTGCTGTAGTACAGTCTTTGACAATGAGACAATTTTTGCAGTCTCCCTTTCTCTCTCTTGCACTTGCAGGTTTTTTTAATGTACTTAAAAGTGATATAAAAATACAAACCAAATACAATTATGGATCTGTAGCAATTCCACAATAAACAGTCTTGCAGATGCATATTCTAGCTACGTCTTCTTCTCAGAAAGATGGTATTTGAAAAAGGAAAAGACTAGAGCAACAAGAGCTCGAATTTCATCAGTATTTTAAGGTGAATTTTTCTTTATGCATAAGGACAATTTTGACATCTCCTTTTTGCTACTTGATGACATCTATTGCATATTCCTACCCACATTTTATTTTAACTTGTGCTTCCTAATATATCACCTCTTCACAAACACGGGCATAGATTGCTGAGATCTAACTCAAACATATGAAAGTTGCTTACTAGTTACAAATCTTAATGCAGACAAATCCTTAAAACAAACTAATAAGCTTATATTTATAATTTACAACTCCCAAGTGACACTACTCATTTATGGGATGCTTTCAGTCTATTTACTGGTAGTAATGTATTATCACAGCATTAAATTCCACAACCCCTTTCTCTTTCCATGAAAATGCTCGTGTATGTTGTTAGCATGCACACAGAGTTACAAACATAGTCATGATCAGCCATGGTACATAATCAGCAGAGGCTGACAAACATTCCAGAAGGCAATTCTTCAGAGATGCCTTCCTGAGTTTCTTAATCTGTCTCCGCTGTCTAGAGGGGAAACCTAGACAATGAACTTGTGTAAAAATTTGAGCATAAAATTTGAGGCAATGTGAATTAAATACCTTAGACAATAAAATCTCCCTTATGTGAAGATTAGCCACTGATGTGCAGCCATGAAACAGTGGAATCTAGTATTAACAATAACATTTAATGACCTTGCTTTATGCATCCAAGCATTGTAACAGAGAATTGGAGATATGTACAGTGCTTCAGACAAATCTGGAGCTCCTGGCAAGTTCCACAAAAAGCAGGCATCAATTCGTTTCTTTAAAATACGGAGATGTCTTAGGTATCTCAAATCTAGATCAATTTTAGACCAGTAATAAAATATTTTTACAGTAATTGATGTTATCCCTGAAAGGGAATGTGCTGTTTTGGCAACTACATGCACCATATATTCTTGATTATTTCAAAACATCACAGTTTTGCAAAGACCTGATGGTAGCTAAAAGGCTTGCTCTTTAGTACTTTAAGTCAATATCTAATTAAGTGACTGAAGAATTACACAAAGAAATTACAATCCTGGCAACTCATTCTGTAATAAAATGATACACATAAGCTGATACATAGATACATTTCTCTTATAAAATGACATGTAGCAATACATGTAAATTATATTTACTTAAGAACTAATTACTGCTAGTTAACAAAATATTTGATTCCATAAGGCTCAAGTTTATAAACTTCACATATTTCAAATATAATGAAAAGAACTACATCTCACACAGTGAGCTGCCATTTTGTGTGGATTATTTAAAATACACTTACTTCTGCTTACTGGCCATACTTCGGCTGCTTTGTCGTTGGTTTGCCATTTGGAAATCCATGAATATTCCACAAAAAGAGCTTCTGACAGAAGAATCTTGCCTTTCTGTGATATTGTAAAACACAGTGTTACAGTTCACACTTAAAAGTGCATGAAAATGTTAAGCAGCAAATCTAAAAAGCAGATTTGTTACAACACAGCTACTAAAAGTTACTGGTTCACAAAGTGCCCTATTACCATTTTCAGTACAGTGAGTTTAACTTCAGTAATGGACCAGCATATGGCCCTTACAATGGTTCCTTATCAATCAGTCAACTCAAAATGACTGACCATTGTAATTTTCACTTTAGAAGACTATGATGCAGTAAGTGCCTCTTTCTTTCTCTTGCCATCAGCAGGTCACTTGTCCCCCTATGTACAGTAAAACACTCTATGATCAATCCTAAAAGTTGTATTAAAGTCACACAGACTTCACCATGTGCACACCACCTCTGAGTAAGAACTCATGACTACAGGTAGTGGAGAACCTCATCAACACAGGCTTAACCAATGTCCTTGGATGAACAAGGAAAATATTGAAAACTGTTCCTTAAAAAGCCACAGTTAAGAGACCAATTACAACAACTGATGTCATGTCTATCTTCCTCCCTTTCTGGCTAGGCTGTAGCTAATTGACCTTATGATCCAACTTCCAGTCAGGACTCATGGTGCTTCACTTCCTCAAAGGATGACTGCCTTTTTAGGCAATACTTGTAAAATGTTTTTAAACTTATAAAAATAATTACCAGACTGATCAACCACAATTTTAAGCACACCAGATCAAAAGTTCATCAAAAAAAGAATGTGTTGTGTAATTAAGAATAGAGCAACAAGTGCTACAATTTTGAAATTTAAAAATCTTTATTGATTCTGTATTGTTCATTAGAAAAATAATAATTGCATAAATCTTCTGCAAGAAGAAATTTACGTTGCAGTACACTGGTTCTGACTGCAATGACCATTAACTGAAAATCTATTGACTGAATCAGAGACCCTTCTGTGCTAGAAAAGACCTTTAACAGATTCTGTAAAGACGCACAGAAATTCCATGCTATTCTTCCATGACTGTACTAACTCTGTATGAGCCAGCCTAAAAAGCTATTAAATATTCTTTTGCACAATGATTCTAGATGGCTGCTCACTTCAGTGCAGGCTGCAAAGGAGAACCACAACTGCAGTTAAATAAGTAGCTCTGGCACTCACAGGTATCAGATCAACCAAATGCCAGACAACATTTCAGAAAGAGCCTGCATTTAAAAGTGATAAAGTGCTATATATTTGAGTAGTATTGATATTTCTCTTGCCTTCCCTCCCAGAACAGTTGCTTCAAATTTGCTTAAAAGAAAAAGGTGAATTTAATGCCAGCACAAGCCCCAAACTGTTCCAGCACTCCTCAAGTTTTCAAAATCCAGACTCTCATATGCTCCTCTTACCCAAAATAAGATGTATTAAATGTCAGTCTGTACATTTTTGTATTTCACATTTTAAATGATTAGTAATGCCTATGAATCATTTAGTAATGTGGACGTTACAGTGCTTACCCACAAACCTACATGACTCATCCAGAAGACCAGATTTGGGCCTTTAGGCAGACTTCTTGAAAAAGTGCCCTTCTGACTTACAAGTTGTATGTGTTACTCATACATTTAATAAAAAAAGACGGGTATCTAGTCACATACCCATGACTGGTTCCTTTTTTTCACTTTCCAGTTTCTTTGGCAATGGAGTAAAAATTCTATCATTTTCTGCAGTAATTGCTCTTTGAATTTCTTCAATTTCTGATGTTCTGGGAAATGGAACCTCTCTTTGGTTTTCTTCTGCATCTCTTTCTTCACCACTTTTGTCTTCATCATCTTCAAAATCATCTTCATAGTCCTTTAAAAGTAACAGAACTTTCAATACTTAGTAAACACGGACTATAGATGTCTCTTTCAAGATCTTTTACAGAAATTATATATTGGTGTCAAAATAAAAACCTCATACAGATGGCTATAAATGCTCTGACTGAAAAGCATTCTAAAATAACTGATGGAAAGAAAATGGCATCTCTTGATTGTGCAGTAATTTTAATCAAGAGAAGATAATCTCAGTGTTGTTCTACAGTGCCCAATACAGTTTTTTTTATTGAATATCCTAAAGTAGAGACTATATGTTTCGGTGAATTACGTGTTCTTTAAAAAGATAAAATAACAGTGTTCAGTGGCATAAATGCTTCAGGGATGTATGAAGTTGTTTATTTGACAGTTTTAATTCAAGCTGTCCTTTAATGGCAGGCTCACATTTACTAAACTACCACACTCCCTGTCCATGCCTAAGGGTCAAACTTTACTAAATTCTCTAAACTAAGATAATTCACGTCACGCTAAAATAATCACCTATCACATATGATATGAACAAGTCTTAGATGGGCTTATTTCTCTTCATTGAATGGCAAAGGGCTACTACAGTGACCAGCTCAACAGTGGAAATCATCACTCCTGACATGAGTGGAGATGAATTCTACCCTCACTGAACAAAGATGGTTCTAGTTCAGCTCACAATGAAAGCACATCCAATACACTCTTGTATCCCAATAACTTAAAAGTAAACAAAAGAGAGCTATAAAATAGGGAGTTCAATTAAACAAATTAGTGAAGTGAATGCTGTGTGTCAATACCTTTTTCCTATGACATTTTTGCAATGATAAACAAACAGGCTTTTTAAAAATTTTTACCTGAAACTATTAGCTCTGATTATTTAATAATTTTTCACAGAAAGTCATTTAAGTAATTGAAATCTAGAAAGGCAGAGAAAACATTTTGTGAACACTTCAACTCAAAAACAAAAGCTGGTTCCCAGCCTCTGATGAAAACTAACTAAATACACAGCAGAGAGTTTCTACGTAACATTTTAATTACTCCCTATCTACTGTTAGACAAGTAAGGTCACTGTCACCAAAAAAACCCCTAAAAACCATGTAACAGCCTGTTTATTTCTGTGAACAAGTAATATCTTAAGTATCAAATCATGATACTTAAGAATTACTTCAGACAGACAACTGTATACTTTCACTTACTTCAAAGTCATCTTCATAATTTGGTGAAAAATCATCAAGTCCTGTGTCTGGATTAGAGATGTGTGTATCTTTCATTTCCTAAATGAGAAAAATATATGAAACTGTTAAATAATCTTTCCAGAAAAAATATCTTATCTGCCAAATCCTAGAATAAAGTAGATTAATAGTTGTTCTCAGCTATTTCTACATTTTCAAGCAAACATACAGCACATAGTTTGTACAGATAAATAAAAGTGTATTATCAAGTGATAATTACTGAAACTAATAGTACAGGAAGAAAATCAGAACTCAACCTTATCTTGGGAAGACCAATTATTTTTCTACCAGTATTTTTACTGGAAAAGACATAAAAACAGCTGTGTTGCCTGTAATTTCAATGACGGTGTTAACAACAAAATAAGATTGCTCTACCCTTTTGAGGATGACACAAAATTCTCTCTAACCTAAGTTACACTGGGGGACTCAATCTGCTAATAAAATATTGCAAATGTTTTTTCCTGAAACCAGGAAAGTTGGCGTAAACAAATGGCGTTATTTTAATCAAATTAAAAATTTAGAGAAAGGAAATTTATTTGAAGTTATTGCAGGGATACCATAAATCTTATTCCATGTAAATAAAGTAGAGGATTCAACGTTAGCAAAATTATTTACATATAAAAATTATCTTAATCTCCTGTTGTATCCACGTTTCTGCTTTCCTGGTTTCAACATTTGCACTATTTTTTTAACAGATTGAGTCTCCCAGTATAACTTAGGTTGTGAGAAATTTCTCTAATTTTTTCTGCCTGCAAGGTTGCAGGCACTCAGCAGTAACTAATTCATATAGTATAATTCATAGAATTTGTTAAAAATTGCTTATTCCATTTAATCAGACACCTTTAGTAATACACTCACAACAATGAGTCTTTATTAGCTATTAGCCTACTTTGTAGTCTTTATTACCTTACTTTGATCACCTCAGAAAATGCCTACAGAGCTGTCAGTTTTATTAATAACACAAATGTTTATAACCTTGCATGTTACACATGCAGTTTTTACACACTAAAAACCTCCACCTGTCAGCAGTTGTCTGGGTTCCTACTTTAAAGAATTTACAGAGAAAATATATATATTGTCAATGCAAAGCAGGATTAGGAAGTCATGCTGGAATACCTGGAAGACTGTGGCATTTGGAGCAACAAATACACCAAAAAAAATCAACAGCATAAAATGCAAACCCCTGGAATTTGATTTAATTCTCCCTTTTGAGTCAGGCCTTAAGGAGGGATTTAACCCTCCGAGGTTGCCTCCGACTGCCAATGAAGACAGAGAAGATAATGGAAAAGGAAACCAAATACAAAAGGACTGAACTGCCTATTTCTCTCCACAAACTACAAACGAAATTTAGGTCCTCATTGCAGACCAATCACATTTAAAGATGAGCTGAATCAAACAGCTGAAAATATCACAAAACTTCTAAAAATTTTTGTGGTAGAGTTTGGCTGTATCTGCACAGACTGTTCCAAATAAACCCAAGTCTATACAGCTTCAGCTTCAGACTTGCTGAAAATTTGGTTCTACCTGCACCTGTCGATTTAAAAATATTAAAATAACTTAAATAATTTCAAAATATAAAAAAAATTTCCTCTTCCTTAGTTTTACCTCTTGTCTTGTGTCTGCCTCATCTTTTTCAATGAGTTTTCCTTTATCTTTTACAGTCCTATTCAAAAAGAGAACAACAATTTTATTGGTTAACTCATAAGAAAGCAGTTCTATTTCAGTTTTGTTTTCTGGGGATTTTGCTTGTTTTAGAAAAAAAAAAAGTCTTTTTTTTCCTGAAAAGGAAAAAGCAGTTGGAAATTTCCAATTAACTGAAATATTTCTACAAGTATTTTTATAGATCTCTATGATACAAAAGGATAACGAAACAACCAAATGATTAACCAGCAAATAATTCAGAAACTTCGTCCAAATTTAACACCTATAATTGCACCAAAAGGCAAGAAAAAGTAGTGCGGAAAAAAGATTACTAAATCCACACATTTATTACTTGTATTATCTGCAGCAAACCAGAGATCAAGATCAGGTTGGTGCAATATGCTCAAAAGCTATAAATCAAAGACTGATTTCAAATCTGTTTTTTCATTCAGGGATCTTATTTATGAGGAAAATACGATCAGAGTCAGAGAGTAGGAGCAAATCAACAACAAGCTTTGCTCCCTAATAATCTATTTGATTATTTTATAAATAGAAAGTACCAGACTTCAAGAAGAGAATATTTTTACTTCTTAAGTGAGTATTTGTATATACTGCTATTGGGATTGATAAACATAGGACAAGGCAACAATAAAAATTAAAATTTGGCTGGATCCCGTTATAACAAATTAAGAACGATTCAACATTAACAGTGCTTGAAGCTGAACCAGGGTTTCAGGACATCCCACTGAACCATATTGCCTTCCCTGCCATTCAGGAATGGCTAAACTCTTCTTTCCCAGCTGTGCACAAGCAATGACTCAGCCACAACCCCAGCAGCAACAGCTTCAAAACATTGCCTGAATATTCAGCACTGCTGACACAGCATAAGAGAGTCCTATGTAGTTCATCATGAAACTTACATGTGTCCACATAACTGCACAGTGAACTTCCAGGTAGTAAAATACAGCATTTCTGTCTCCCAAACTAACAGCCCACACTAGTATATATGTAGTTTACAAGGACTGCAAAATATCTGTTGCTATTAGGTGTAGAAAAATAATTAGTGGAATACAAATAAATACATTTTTATCTGAATCACCTTAGAGGCAACACACAGATTTTTTTTTTTAATTGCTATTGTATTGGGCCTATGAAAAAAAATTATATTAACCCCAGATATGTGAGATTAAGAATTTATGCTTATCGGTTTGGTGGTGACTGAATCTTAGTAGACACCATCTAGTATGTAATTATTTTAAATCTCTGAATTTACCTTAAAAGCTGATGGCTCATTTCTTCTTGAATCCTCTCCTCCTTTTTGTATTCACTGTTCTGTAAAAGAAGTCACAACATTCATGAGTCAGAAATACTGAGAGGGAATATGTATACGACCCTGTATTAGCAGTACTGTTATCAAACACTAAGAAAGGTTACTAATGAGTTGTTTCAATCACAGACTTTTTTTTTTTCAGTCATTGCTTGTAAGATGTTCTGAAAAACTGGCAGGGGCTAAGCTCTGACCTTGGAAGGCTGTGGCCAGCCTGTTCCAAAGAAAGAGATTTTAACAGTATATACTGCAACAATTCACACAAACTGGACCCAGGGACAGAGAACAGTCTCAGGCATTTTTACTTCCCAGTAGAGGGACTTGACTCTTAAATTCTGTGTTACGACAATTTGCCTAAGTTTGGAAATGTGTCCAACAGGTTGTTTAAGACAGAGGTGTTTGTCTCTATTCATGAACTTCAGAAAACTGGGACAGAAGCATCAGTGTGTGTGTTCTCTGAGTAAATTTCCAAGGAAGTCAAACCTTGAGCAAGCCCCTGATAGACTTCTGTTGTCTGCTGCAGAAAGTCAGTTACAGGAATCACTCACGGAGGGCCCCTACACTGAAGATGACTGGTATTTTCACCAGAAAATATATTTCTGAAATTTTATTTATATTGTACTCTTTAGGCAGCAGAACAAACTACCCTAGACCATCTCAACTGTTGTATGTTCCATACAACTTATTTAATTTCAAGAGCTACATATTACTAAATACTCCTTCTCTCATTCTTGTAGAATGAACACCTACAAAAATCAGTAAAAAATGACAAAGTTTTGATTAAGTCTCTAGCATATAACAACATGCTCCATATTAGAAACATAAGAGATATTCTATGTGTTCAGAAGTAGAGGCAAAACCCACAAATATAAAGGGTCTACACTCACGTACCTACTTATGAGCTGGATAGCTGTGCTCCCTTCATAGACAACATAAAAGTAGCTTCTATTAAAATCATACTTTTTTCTATAAAGGCAGCCAATAAAATTTAATGGACCTCAAACCTTACGACATCTTCACTTCGAAATGTTTGTAAAAATTTCAGAAGTCATAGCAAGAAAGAATTTTATGAATAAAAGACATTTCTAACATTTAGGCAACTTTTTTGTTTAAATTTTACGGAAGGAATCAATTCTAAATTAGCATACTTAAATGCAGATGTAGTGTTTTCACCCATCACTCTAGCCTCAAATTTCAGAAAATGCTGCCTCTAAATCCTAGTATTTTTATAATTCCCCTAGCAAGAGTGTATCAATGATTAAAGTAAGTCACAAGGTAATGTTTTAACACAACCTACCCTTAGATCATGCTTCTTTCTTTCATTTTCTCTACTTTTTAGTCTCTCATTAGCTTCTGCTGCTGGCCCTTCTCTGTCTCCATGGGAAGATTTTTCTTTAGGTCTCTTTGATTTATGTTTTTCTTCCTCTTCCTTTCCATAACGTTTATGACTTTTCTCTTTAGAAAGCCTCTCTTTTTCTGACCCAATAGAATGTTCTTTTTTTTCTCTGTGTCTTCTTTCTCTCTCTTTATCCAACTCTTGATGTTTCTCTAACTTGTGTACATGTTCACCTTCTTCGACTTTGTAGGCTAAAACCTTCTCAATTTTCTTTCTTACATCATTATCCTGCAAGGAGGAAAATAATACTAAAGGGTTAAAAAGTTCTCCAAGACTGTTTTATCTTCACAGATCTATCCATTTCTTACCCTTAAAAGGATTGAATTGTAAGTACTTAATCTTTCTGTCACACGGATCTTCCAGCCATTTTTTTTTAATTTCCTATGATAACAAGGTTCAAATTATGACTGCACTTGAGATGCTGGTATTTCTTCAGAGACACTGCACACTTTGCTACAGAAAATTCTTTGGATTAGACGTTCTTCACAAAAAAATTTAATTCTTGTCTACTAGCTGGTCTAAAGTAGGATGTACACTAAGAATTACCCTTGTAATACAGGCATAAATAGCAGATGGAAACTTTTGATGTAGCTGTACAAAAATGAAGTACCGTTTGCTATGAAAATTTTATTTCATGTTTACTTAAAAAAAAAAAGAATGAAATATGTTCTTAAAATAGGGTAGCTGAGATACATTTTGTTTGTGTTTTGAACACTTGTCAGCACCTTACTATCTATGCACCTCTTGGATTCCTTGGGAGTTGCAGTCTGATCCAGTTTCTTCATTATTCTACAATTTTATCTTAGTTATGGAAACACTTCACTAATTTCCCTTCCTTTACCTTCTGTGCTTTATGTCTTCTTTCTCGCTCTTCAGTTCTTGCTTTCTCCTCCTCTAGAAAACAATGCATAAATTAGGGAACAAATTTTATAGTACTCAAACTCTGCATAATTAACTCTAGTACCTAGAAAATAGTATTTTAGCAACGTATTTTCTCTAATCTAAGAGCTTTCTAAAAAGGAATTCTGTTGAAATTCTCTCTCCAAAGCTGGTTACTCCTCCTTCTCTCCTAATGAATCCCTCCAGTCTTGTTTAATGGTAAGAGTAATGACATGTGCTACTGACTTCAGTAATCACCCTGCAAGTGAATGGATCACTCAGTAGAGAATGTCTAGGCACTGATCAACAAAACGAGTGACATCCATCCTCTCTCCACAGGAAGGGAAACAAGCACCAATTTTTTTTAAAAGTATCAAAATAAAAGTAGGTTACCACAACATTCCATAAGGATACACATGCCAGCAGGTACTCACACCTGCCTGTTTTATCCTCTCTGCACAGATGGGGTATGGTTTCAGAGTATTCCTATCTAAATATCGAATATTTCCAAGTACAACAACAACCCACAGTTACTTACCCAAACGATGCCTGATTTCTCTTCTTCTGTGATGTTCCCTATCTCTTCCTTCAAATGATTTCAGATTATTTTGTGGATCTATTTGCATTATCTCATACGTCTTGTGCTTTTTGTCTCGTTCTCTGTCAGTCTCCTTGTCTCTATGTTTTAGTACACTGTGTCTCTCCTCCAAACGTGACTCTTGAACCTTATCTTTGTGTCTCTCTCGGTCTCCTCTTCGGTATTCTTTTTCCCTTTCTCTCTCTCTCCTTTTATCCCTGTCCATTTCACTGGATTTAAACCTCTCTCTCTCTCTTGTTCTTTCCTTGCTCTTCTCTCTGTCCTTGCGTTCATGTCTGTTAGGGTCCATGTCATGAACAGTCCTATCTCTCTGCAGTTTCTTTTCTCTGTGTTTTTGGTCTTCATTTTGACTATCTGGTAGTGATGCCTGAAACAAAATTAAAAAATCTATCATTATAATTCAGCAATCTATTTTGGTAAGAGTATGTTCATGTGAAAAAAAAAAATTGCTGGATTACTAAATGTGTATTAGTTTCCCAAACCGTATTAAAATCCTGACATAGTTCTAGGCTTACTTTTTAAACACTAACATTATGTCTGTACTTATTGAAAAAAACTAATAAATGGAATAATAACAATAACACATACTGGAAAACAGCTTTTAAAAAATACAACACAAACCTAGTATGAATATCAATTATATAACTGACTGGAGCCTGAATGCCTATTTGACCAGGGGATAATGTAATTAACCAGTTTAAAAACACATGACAAACATGATAGATTATCATAACAAATACAACAGATAATATACATTGTAGAAAAGTGAGTAAGTATATATAAAGTAGAGCTGTCCCTTGGATTTGGGTGGCCAGCAAATCAGACCCCATTAACTGCTGTGTGATTACTGTAACAATGCATTATTTCCATTTACCTAATTTAGAAATTTGTGGAGTAATCTTATATTACTTGTGTAGCTGGAAACAGCTGAGTGGGCCAGCCTCTGGATAACCTTGGACTGGAGAGATTCCAGAACAGTCAGTTGTGACAAGGAACTCAGCAGCTACACATTAAAGCCCTGGACCATTTGTATTCAATGATGCAGATTTAAAGTGTCTGGTGCCCCAGAAAGTGTTAAAGAGCTACTACAGATCCCACAAGGCAGAGTGGCTTGCAGAACAAACAGTCAACTCTTTATGTTTAGACCATCAATAAATTCTAGTGCTGTAAGGCAACTTAACATCAAGACTAGCAGAAATAAACCAAAACCACCTTAAGATGTTTCCTAAGTTCTTCTGCTTTCCAAGTATCTTCTTTGGTTCTTCTCTAGAACAGAAAATGCAGAAGAGACTGAGTAACCAATTTGCAGGGAGAAGTAAATAATTTAACAATTAATCATATTTCTAAGGCAAGGATCAAGGCACACATGGCAAGTATCACTGAAAGGATCATGCAAACAGTAATTTGATTTACCTCTAGCATCTATTTACAGTAAACCTCACCTGACTGGACCTGGAAGAAGCCTGAAGCTCAGAATACATGTGTAAGTTGACTGCACATGAAATATTTGTATGTAGCACTGAAGGTAAGAAGCAAAAAGATAATGAAACTAATCAAAGTACACATGATGATTGTTTCACTAGGGTGCTCCCTAGTAAAATAGCTTCTATTTCTTCTATCCTCATTTGCAGAGCTCCTGCACTTGGCTGCTTGACTGCTGTTAAAAAGACTAAATAAAAAAATCATATTGTCTGAGATCACTAAGAGAAAGGAGGAATTTTAATCTATTAAATATTTTAACTAGTTCATTGGAGGATGACGACTATATCCAAAGTGATGTGATCAGGCTACCCTTATTCTCAAATTTAGACTTGATAAAAGCTACTGAAGATTAACAAAATAATCACTGATAAATATTGTAATGATGAGCTGCACTGGTAGAAGAAAATAAACATATTGTGCCCATTATTTTTGTTAATTATTTATTTATATATTTTTACATATATATATGTAATATATATTATTATATACCAGTATATATTTTTTTAAACCACTCTACATGAAAAAAGTCTTGTGTTTTCAAACTTAAATTCTGTAGAAGATTATAGTGGACTGGTAAACTTCATCTAAAGTCAATGAGAAGTCCCAAGAAGGCAGCATTTATAAAAAAAAAAGGAAATGCCTCTTAAGTTTTATTTTCTTCTGATACTTAAAAAAGGCAAAAAACCAAAGAATGCAAATATTTGCTACTGCAGAAAGTCATAAGAGAAAGAAAAAACAAAGCTGATAATTTTCTTAAGTCAAGCTTTAACAAAGCCTAAGAAACTCAACAGAACTTGTGTAAATGTGACCTGGAAGAAAGGATATGGATGGGAAGAGAGCAGAATGCTGTATTACAGTCTCAAACAATAACCTATTTAAAATTCCTAACATAGGATCATGTTTTGGTTTTAGACAATATTTAGGTATGTACCAGCAAACAAAGAATGCTAATGATGCTAATAGCATAAAATCAGCATAACCAACAGACAACATCAGATAAGGCAGCTTCAGGTTTATTTCAAAGCTGAGGCAAAAAGCATGCAGTAAACATTCATAGGTGATTCTCTGGCACCCCATAATATGCATCTGCCTGTTTTCTGTATGTTCATGTGTTCACCTCCCCACCACAACCAGAACCTGTTGGTTTTGTGTATGATGATTTTCCACTTAAATCTCTGCTTTTTCAGGAGTATAATACAAATATTTTATAAAGGTCGTAGTAACATTGAGAGCACTGTCCCTCTGTAAGTAAGTGCCCACACAAAATTGTTTAAAGCAAACTTTCAAAGAATTTATTGAACTTTCTCACCGGTCTGCTAATTTAGAAGTACTTACACACTCATTTAAATCCAGATAAGAATTACTTAAATGACACTGGGGTTTAACTTAAGTCATCCACATGAGAGCATTCAGCTCACGTGAAATGCCACAGATTTACTGAACTCAAAAAGTGCTATGAGAATTTTTACCATTTAAGAATCTGTCCTTTAATCTAAAAAAACAGTCAGTGGAATAAATCTTGTTCCTTTAGATAAACTTTGAAAGAGATCAGCAGGGGTTTCTTCACTCACAACTAGAAAGATAAGAGGTTTTCAGAAGATACTGTTTTAAACTAATGTAAGAACTCAGTTGAATATGATTCTAAAGAAAAAGAAACAAATGAACAGTAAGATAAAATTCTGTCTTTAATTTTTAAGCCAGAGCAAAGTACTTTATTTTTTACACGTAAACATTTATCTTTCTTATTTCCAATACGAGTTGCCAATTTGAGAGCCCTCAAAGAGGTAAGAGCACGACTGACAGAACAGAAGAAGCAAAAGGAGGGTTCCTCATTCAGTGTGGCTGCTCCTGCCACTGCCTCCGGCTCTTTGGCACTCTCACCGCGACACACCTGAGAAATTTTAGATCAAAGTGTAACTTTTCCATCACAACTCACTAGCTCACTGATTTGGCACTTCTACTTTTTCAAGTGAAAATGGCACACAGCAATTGATGTTAGCATGCGCCTGTGCTTTTGTTTCCTTTATCCCGGAGCTCTGCAAACGTTCAATAATTTAACACCTTAATGCAAAAGTTACGTGAGCTCCTGAAGAACTAAAGCCCGACAATTAGCAGTTGCGAGAGCATCAATTATTAAACACACTTTTATCTACAAAGTGAAACAACGGGAATTGCCTTAACCACCTATTCCCTTGTGCAGAAGGACGTGCGGCTGGCACAACCTCATCCGTCTGCCAGAGGGATAAGGATTTCCTTGCTACGGCTGTTGCGGTGGGGGGGATTCACCGCCGTGCCGACAAAACNCCGACAAAACAAGGCGACCCGACGGGCCCCAGCAGAGCCGCGGGGGCTCTCGGGGCGGCAGAGGAGACCCCGGCGCTGTCCCCCGCCCCCCCGGCCGCTGCCCCTCACCTTGTCCCCCTCCATGGCGCCGGGACGCCGCCGCCGCGGGCCGGGAGCGGGAGCGGGAGCGGGAGCGGGATCGGGATCGGGATCGGGATCGGGATCGGGATCGGGATCGGGCGCTGCTGCGGGCCCGCCCCGGCAACCAGGGGGAGCAGCCGCTCGCCGAGCGATGGATGCGCCCGGGCGGCGGCATGGCCGCGGGAAGGTTTGCCCGGTCCGGCGGGCCCTTGTGGATAAGGACAAGGGGATCCTGCGGTGCATTAGGAACAGCACTGCCAGCAGGTCAGGGAGGTGATCCTGCCCCTCTCCTCAGCCCTGCTGAGGCACAGCTGGAGTGCTGCGTGCGGTTCTGGGCTCCTCGGTACAGGAGAGACATGGAGCTCCTGGCGCGGGTCCAGCGGAGGGCAACGAGGGGATGAAGGGACAGGAGCATCTCTTACAAAGAAAGGCTGAGAGAGCTGGGTCTGTTCAGCCTCAAGAAGAGACAAGTGACAGGCGACCTCGTTAGTGTGTACAAATAGCTGTGGGAGGGTGCAAAGAGTATGGACCAGGCTCTGCTTGGTGATGCTGAGCAATAGGACAAGAGACACCGTGCAGAAACTGCTGCACAGAAGTTCCACCTGAACATGAAGAAGAACTTCTTTACTGTGCAGGTGACCGTGCACTGGAACAGATTGTCCAGAGAGGCTGTGGAGTCTCCCTCACTGGAGATATTCCAGAATTGTCTGGACACGGTTCTGTGCCGTGTGATCTGGGATGACTTGAGAGGGAGGTTGGACCAGATGACCGACTGATCATATTGTAATTTCAATAACTGTAGTACATCAATCACCTCTTTACTGAAACGAGCTGAGTTGGTGAATTGTGATGGAAAGACCAGATGACCCACTGTGCTCCCAGCCCAACCCATTCTGGGATTCAGAGCTGGTGCCCAGCTGGGTTCCAACAGGTGAGAGCTCAGACCCTGTGAGCTGGGCATGGGACACAGCTCCCCACAGCCCTCGAGCACTGTTGTTCTCCTCTTCAGCACCGACCTACTCGAGGTTAAGTGTATCATGAAACCATCCCTCATCGTGGCTGACTCACTTGTAATAAAATTGTGCACAATTACTGCAGGGCAAAAAAACTGAAAGGGTGCTATGCTTAATCTGCCACTTACCCAGATGCTGGGTAGAGGCAGGTATGAAGAACACTTGTACAAATAAATTTAAATGGTAATAATATTCCCCCAGTGACAAGTACCAGAGCTGATTTCTGCAACAAAGCGCAAGTGGCAGCTCACCAAACACACCTGGAATGAGCTCGATGGTTGCCTGAAGGAAAGGTGTGTGCCATTTCACAGCAAATATTTACAACCCATTAACACACGCAATTTAAAAGACCAAGTGAAAATTCCTCTGGGTTCTTTTAACTTTGTTCCCTATTTTCAGAGTGTAAAAAAAAGTTAATATGTAACTGCTGCAGCTAATATTGATGGTTCTAGAAAACTGACTACTGAGGGGGGAAAAAAAGCAAAGGAAGGTGCATTTTTGCATTTGAGAAACATTCTTGCCATAGTTCAGTGGGAGTTTGTGGCTGACTTCAAAGAGATAAAATTTAACCCCTTATACTTGGCCTTAAGTAGTCAGTTGACAAGTACATACAAACCTGTGATACCTTGCCTTGTATTCCTATTTCCAGAATAAATAAAAATGCTGTAAAAGTTTCCACTGTCCAAACTGTGAAATATTTTCCTTTATCATGTAGCAGAAAAGTAAATCATGCATGCAATTATGAACAAACCCCCCCCATTCTTAATATTTTATTAAAAAAAAACCCAAAAAGCAAACACAAACAAACAAACACGCACAAAAAAACCCAAGGAAAAAAGAAAAAGCCCAAACACACCATATATGTAAGTATGACTTTTAAGAGCTAAATTACATCCACTAAATATAAACATCTATGGATACTAAAATATTTATACACCTTCTTATGAATGATTTATCTGGTTTTGGCAGAACAACAATGATCCATAAGCATCTGGGTTGGGGCAACCCCTGTTATCAACACAGGCTGGGGGATGAACGGATCGAGAGCTGCCCTGCCCAGAAGGACTTGGGGGTGCTGGGGGTGAGAGGCTGGACATGAGCCAGCCATGGCACTCACAGCCCAGAAATCCAAATGTGTCCTGGGCTGCATCCAAAATCCTGTGGGCAGCAGGGGAGGGAGGGGATTCTGCCCCTCTGCCCCGCTCTGCTGAGACCCCACCTGCAGTGCTGCCTCCAGCTCTGGGTTCCCAGCACAGGAAGGACATCAAACTGTGGGAGAGAGTCCACAGGAGGCCACCAAGGTGCTCAGAGGGGTGGAGCACCTCTCCTATGAGGAAAGGCTGAGAGAATTGGGATTGTTCATCCTGGAGAAGAGAAGGCTTTGGGGTGACATCATTGTGGCCTTCTAGTGCCTGAAGGGAGCCTGCAAGAAAGACAGAGAGGGACTTCTTACAAGAGCATGTGGTGACAGGACAATGGGGAATGGATTCAAAGTAAAAGAAAGTAGATTTAGATTGATTACTGGGAAAAAATTCTTTACTGTGAAGGTGGTGAGGAACTGGAACAGGCTGCCCAGAGAAGCTGTGGATGCCTCATCCCTGGAAGTGTTCAAGGCCAGGTTGGATGGAGCTCTGAGCAGCCTGGACTAGTGGAAGATGTCCCTGCCCATGGCAAGAGAGTTGGAACTAGATGATCTTAAATGTCCCTTCCAACCCAAACTTTGCTATGACTCTATGATTTTATATTTTCTTCCCTGAACAAATAAAAATGGACAGAAAAGCCATCTTGGATTAACTCAAAGAGCTCTTTAGCCAGAGTGGTGACAGTGTTATAAACACATGGAACTAGGTATCTGCTTAGGAAGGGATCTCTCCAGAAATGCTGTCCTATATATACAGACTGAAGGACAAAACAACCTTATAACTGAATTTTATTTTTAACAACAATATAGCAAACACATATAACTAAATAAGTAAATGTGAAAGTGATACCAAAAACTGCATAGAAGAAGCAGCTTTTTTTCAAGTTCTGTTTCTCTTGTCTACTCTTTAGAACACACATATGTATTTACTGCAAAAAGATTTTAAAATATCAGTTTTGGCTGCTAATAGCTTTTTTTTTCTTAGCCCTATGCCAGTATATTAGCCAGGCATCTCTACAACAAGAGAAAAATTCCAGCTGTGGGAAAGTGCCACTAGAGGGTTTGGAAAGAACTTTTCAAACCTTAAACCCGGGGATCAAACAGAAGTTTAACTGCTCCATGAGAACACAAGGTAGAATAGCACCTTTGGAATAACAATACTAAAATTTGTGCATGCTTAAATGTTTTCACCATGTATTAAAATAAACTACAATGTCTCACCAATGTAGTGGAGAAAATTAATACATCAGTGGTTTGACTGCTTCTATAAAATGTGTGTTGGACTCAAGTGAATACAGGCAATAAAATGACACATATCTGTTGTGTAAAGTCAGCACAAAAGGATGCCCTACATTTTCTTTCCAAGAAAAGTGTTGTAAACAAGGGGTTTGGTAGCCCTGGGAATTTTTTTACAATTTTAGCTTCTACAGGTTTTTCTCTTGTCTGGCTTGGTACATATATCTCCTTCTCCACCTGCACTGTTATCTGAAAAACAAGAATACAAAATAGCACAGCTTTTTATATTCTGTAGTAATAAGCTTTTTTTGTTTGTTTGTTTTTATCTTTGGATGTTCCTCTAAGCCTGTGAAGCAATATTGCATTTTTCTTCACCTCTGTGGAATGACACATCACAGCATTATACCAAAAAGTTACTGGAAATATTACCCCTCAGAGGGACAACATGGCAACTTTGCACAAGGCTTAGAAATCATGACTCTTCTATTATTAAGAAAAAGAAAACNCCCCCCCCCCCCCCTTTTTTTTAACCACTTTTTGCTGAGGCCTTTTGAAGATGAGAAGAAAATTTAATTATTTCTGTCACCAGATGTGCATAAATGACCTCCTGCAAAGTGTCAAAATGCTTCTGTTAGTCCTCCAGGTTCATAAACAGAAACAGCAAAAATGTGGATCTCTGTAGTAAAGTTTGTGCCTTTAGTTTTGAACTTGTAAGAATCCCATGAGGGGAAAAAAAAGGAGACGATAGTTATTGTGAAAACTTGTTAAGAAACACATTTTAGTGGAAAGTATTTCTGTCTTCAGGAACAATAAATATTTGAGGATCTTGTCATGAGAGTACAATTTATGCATTCAGTGAAACTGAATCCAGCCTGGGTGATACCAGGGATCAGACATACATAGTTTTTCTCCAAACAACAGAAGCTCAGGTATGTTAGAGTCTTTTGACTCGTCTTTGTGCTATATATTAGATAATTTGAAGCAGGCAAAAAAAATCTGTGATCTACACTAGATAACCTGGAGCAGGTTGAGACAGCTAGATAAAATTAAACACAGAACTAGAGAGTATTCCATCATGAGAATCTACTAGGATGAAATTTCATTTAAAAAAAAAATCATATTTTCATTAATAATTCAGTTTTTTAAAGAAGAAGTTCCTCAACAAAAATTCTCCGATTTCAACTCAATAAAGATTTCTCTTCAATAGCTAAAAACCTCTACAGAGAACCATTAGACTGAAATAATGTTTTTGTGTAAAATAAGGTGTAATACCACACATTGTCCTTCAGGGAAATAAACTGTTACTGAAAATGGTCACGAAGTAACAATTAAAATTGCTTCCAAAACACATTTTCTTGTGTGAAATACAAAGAAGGCGGGAAAACTTAGGTTTTCTTTTTTTCCACATAAACTGAATTTTCCCAATTTTTCTCATCATCAAAAATGATGTACAAACAAGACCTTCTGGGAAGTTATTCTGAAGAGTACTGCTGGTATTTACTGGGAAAAAAACCCATCATGGCAAACTGATGGTGATGCAAGGTAAAGGTAAACATAGGATGACACTACTTTGCTATGAAAGCTATTGCATTTGAAAGAGCAAAAAGGAGAAGCAAACACATATGGCTAAGAATGGCTATAAAGGAATATTGCAAGCAAAAAGTATTAATTAAAATTCTAATAATGCAACAGGCCTAAAAAGGCAGGATGTGAAAAGGATAAATGATATCTAAATAAAGTAAATATAATCGGCTGTGTAGCTGATACAACTGATTACAGGATACGTATGGAGAAGTCAGAGCAATCTCTGGGCCATAAGTGATTATCTTCAAGAGTTCCTGATGCACAAAAGACTTCTTTTTTAAATATTAAAATATAGGATCAGGAAACATGTGAATTAACACTTCCAAGATTCTTGAGGAAATTATTAAACTCTTTATCAGCACCAAAAGATTAGAATAAACAAATAACTAGTGTTTATCTAGAACATTTTATTAAAAATTTTATAATGGAGTAACTAACCCTAATTTATCTCCTAGCAGCAGACTTTGTATCTTGATTTTAACAAGACTCTTTTGTCTTTATTACAACAGTGGGTATGCTAATTTCATACCACCCAGTTTCTTCATCAAAATATTGTGTGGGCCCAAGTCAGTTATCTACAGAGGTTCTTAGAAGTCAGTGGTAACCTCTTTATCAGAACTTCCTCTTGATGTTACGGATAAACATTATCAAATTCATGCTACAAGATCTTGCTTCTTTTTTCCTATTTGATTGGCACATTATCACACACTTCTGATTAATCAAACTTCCACATCGATTAATGAATTGCTCTGTTCAGGATCAGTGCTAGGCTGCCTGATCTACAATTATATTATATGTTTGTCATCCTAAATGCTCCTAGAAGATTTTTATTTCCTCTTGTGTTTCTCCATTGTATTAAATTTGACTGTATGGGGTACTCCTCTAAATCCTATATCCAGCTCATTTTCAAAATACACGCTGGACATGTATGAGAGCAGAATAATATGTACCATATGGTAAAGTGTTACTTGCCAAATATCACATTAATTCAATCATTTTTTTTTCTCTCATTTTGAATTTTCATTTTAGTTTGTGGTACAGTTCTGACTCAGATACTGTGAGGCCAGATAGGGAAATAAAATGGACAATGGAGTCCAAGGCTGAGAACAAAAGACTTGAAAAAATGAGAGAATATTAATAGTGTTGGTTGTAATGGAGGAAGCCAACATACAATATGGCCATTTGTAGTAGGTGTTACTGAAACTCAGGATTGAGGAGTCCACATTAAAGTCACATTATAAGCAGAGTAAGTAACTAGAAGAGGAATTTGATAAATGCAAAAAATCACCCAGATTTACTGTAGTTAATTTCACTGGTGTCCAAAGGGGTCACAGCATCATACTTGATAACCTCAGCTTAAGGTCATAAGCTTTTCTTGTGGGTCCCATGCTTCTCTTCAGTTCCCTCACAGTTAGAGCCTGTAGGTGTTTTGAGTTCTCTAGAAGGCCTAAAGTAAATTGTTATTTCAAAGCTTGGATTGCCACCTAGTAGTAAATCACGGATTTTGTTACTTCTTTTTGTATTATTTGGTTGTTCTGAACTTTCATCCTGAGTAACCTAATACACAGATTGAGAACATACACTGTCAGTGGTAAAGAGAAAGTAAAGAAGAGCACGAGTCTATGGCTAGAAATTGTTTTAGTTTAGAATAGTCCATTGAGTCTGATGGCAGGCATGGAGGGATTTTGGAAAGATGAGAAAAGAGACCATCACATTCAGTTGTCAAAATATGGATTCTTTTTCCAATTCTGCTGTGCAGCACTAAGCAAACAAACTTTTCCTTTGATGCTTTTTTGACTTTCCCTTTCTCTGGATAATTGAGAGGAGGTTACTTTCACTTCTTAAGAAACTGAAGTTTATACAGCTTTCCTATTTTTCCATTTGTGTGTGTTTTCATAACTTTTCAGCCTATTGGCTAAAGTCATTCTCCCCCCTTCCCTGCTTGTAAATATTAAGTCTCAAAGTCCTACACATTTTGTGAAAATTGGCATCTGAAGAGAGGAAAAAGGACCCTCCTTCCCACTAAGTGAAAGGTTAGCCATTTAAAGCCAAAAGAAAAAAAAAAACCACCCAAACTCGTGGTAAATGCTGAGTTTTGTCTGTGTGTACCAGCAAACTGATAAGGACACAGCTAAGGACAAGCAACAGCTGCCTCTTACGAAACTGGTGGCTACATTAAAGTTATTTCAAAAGATAAAGGAATGATAGGAGGAATGATGTGGGAACCAGGTGTTAAACGGATATAGAACACAAGCCTGTTGTAAGATCAGTTTTTTCAGTTTAACAAATCCCAAGACAGTGGGTGCCACCCTCGGTACTCGTGTGCGTTAACAAGGTGACAGAGGAGGCAGCTTTATGTCAGGATGTGTGAGCAAAGCTTCAGGAAACACCTGTTGTAACGAAGGCGCGGAGTGACCAGCGTCTGGTTCCTCTGAGGCATTGATCAGTCTCTCCTTTAATAATACCCATCAACAGGGAACAAAGAGAGACACGAAGGTTGTTATCGAAGGGCGTAACAGGTAGAAACCCCACAGCCGCGTACGTGACTGAAGAGAATGGGAGACGGTGTGGTTTGCCCATGAGGAAGCGCACACACGCCTTGGCACGCTCGTCCTGCTCCTGCCACCCACCAAGAGCCCCTTTCCTCGCGGTGGCTCCCAGAGCCGCGCTCCCCTTCCCGCATTCCCGCAGGCCACGCGGCGATGGCCGTGGCCCCGAGCGCAGCCGGGCGGGGAGCCCGAGCGGCCGCGGGTCCCGGCCGCGGTGCGAACCCGCGCTTCCCGGGCAGGCCTGCGAGGGAGGGATGAGCGAGCGGCAGAGGGGAGGGGAAGAGGCTGCCCGGGGCGGGGGAGGCGGCGGGCAGAGGCGTTCGTGCGGCGGCCGGGCGCCAATAGCGGCGGCTGGGGCCGAGCCGCCTCCTCCCGGCGGCAGCGGCGGTCGGAGCTGGGCCGGCCGAGCCCGGAAGCGGCGGCGGGTGGTGCCGGAGCGCGGTGAGCGGGGCCGGGCGCGGGATGCGAGGAGGCGCCGCCGCCGCCCTGCCCCCTGCCCGCTCGCAGCCAGCGCCCCAGGAGGAGGAGCAGCGGGAGGAGCGGCAGCAGCAGTAGGAGCCGCCGCTGCGGGAGTATGAGCGGGGCAGCCGCTAAGCAGCCCCCCGGCGCGGGGTCCGCCGCGGATCCCGCC
>VWZW01003558.1:1800547-1949137 GCA_013397115.1 Edolisoma coerulescens | reverse complement strand
GTGGACGTGACCGGCTTGGTGTCGCAGTTTGCGAGGAGCTTCGTGCTGATCTTCCCCGTGTATGTGCTGGGCTACTTGGGGCTGAGCTTCAGCTGGGTGCTCATCGCCCTGTGCGGGCTCTTCTGGATCCGCAGGCACCGCGGCGGCAAGAGCTCCCGCCTGGGCCGGGCGCTCGCCTTCCTGGAGGACGAGGAGGAGGCGGTGCGGCTCAGCGTCTCCTCCGCGGATCTGCCTGCGTGGGTGAGTGGCCAACACCCTTCGGCGCTGCCGGGAGCACCCGCGCCCGGCGGGCCGGGGCCTGTTACCTCCCCGGGACCTGCGTGACACCCACCCCCGCGGCGGTCCCCCCCCGCGCCGGCACGCGGGGCTGCGCCACAGGCCGAGGCCGGAGCCCCAGAGCCGGCCTGGCGGGAGGGGTGAGGGTATTGCATCTCCCGCGCCCCATGGCTGCTTGTCCCGGTTCGCCAGCCTCTTCCGAGACGGTGTTCCGCGGCGAGAGCGGGCGGGCAGCGTGTTCCTTGCCCGCCCCTCTCCCTGCGCCGGGATGGCCTGTCCGTGTCCCCGCCGCCCGCTCCGCTACGCCCGCGGCGCTGACGGCGGTGACAGCCTGAGCCTGCCGTGGCCGGGGTTTCCCTCGCAGAAATAAACTTTACTGCAGTGTTTGGGTTCTTTCCCCTCAGGTGCCAGTGACGCGCGCGGCTTGGCTCTAGCCCGGTCTCTCTACAGAACGCAGATGTCGCGGCTTGGGCCGTTCCTTACAAAGTTGAGATGAGAGGGAAATAGAATCGGGCTTTTAACATTGTTAGGGCTTTCCGTAAAGTGTTACCAAATGGGTGTGAAACAGATGTGAGGTGGTGTTTCTGAGTGGTTTCAGGGCTGTGACATGAGGGCTAAGGTACAGGGACTGTGGTGGCTTTATTTGTGCACGGATGTGGTGGGGTTTTTTAAGTGCTTTCTCCAAATCTTCCTTTGAAAGTTTCAGGCTTTCTAATAAGTCTTCATAACTAACGTTACTTAATTATTTTTTTAGCTGAAATCCAGCTTCAAAGTTGAATGCCTTTTCTTTGTAATTTCTCCTTTGGGGGATTAATGATGGTTTTGATGCGGCTGCCAGCTGCTAGTGCCAGTGCCAGTGTGCATCCAGGCCTCCCTGTGCCCCGCTCTACCCCTGGGATGTGCTGTGCAGAGCTTGCTGCTCTCTTCGTGCCGTACCCAAAGTCTTGAGGGTTTCTGCTGATTCTTTCTGTGCGGTTCCTTTATTGACTGCTCTCTGCTCCTGACCTAGAGTCACTCACATCTCTCCTAGGGACTCTTTGCAGTGACTGTGCATCCAGCAGTACTGAGATGATCAAGAGTCTAAGTAGCTGTTTTCATGTGATCAGGTTGCAATACCTGATGTGACCTGTTCTAGCTCTACTAAGGAAGTTATAGGAGAGAATGGAGTGGGTAGGTGTGAGGCAGGAGTCTTTTACTCCTCTTTCATCCTATCTTTTGCCAAAGTTCTGGTGGAAGATCATGATGAAAATGAGTACACTGTACAGGAGAGATTAAATGGTTTTACCTCTTGAAGCGGAGGTGTGAGTCTCAAATAAAGTAGTTAATAGCTCTTACGTTACCTGTGTGTTGTGTTTGGTTTTTCCTGTAATCACACAGCAATATAATGGCAGTGTTCTGACTTGATGCATTTGAAATGAATTAATTGAAGCTAGATTTGTAGTGGAGGGTTGCATATAGTAACAATCTGCTGGTAACTAAGCTGTAGATATTCAGGCTTAGTGCTGTGTGTTTTAAGTCGCAATTTGTTACCTTTGATAAAATGGCAATTAATTTCTGTGTGGAGTTGTCCAAATAACTATAGATTTAGAAAGGGGCCTGCTGACTGAAATCAGAGGCAAAAAAAATCAAGTGCTGGCTGCAAGCACCTGCATATATCCTATGGCATCATGAGAAATCAACTGATCAATATGCAGGGTTTCCCAAAAGTGTGGCCCTCTCACACACCAGTTGGCAGATGGATGTAGATTTTTTTGTTATTTTTTTCTCCCTCTTTATCCATGTTCTTATATTTTAAAGGTCTTGGTTCTTGTCTTTCTGCTGATATATTTGCTATGTTCTGGAAGCATCATTCTTTCAAATAAAAGTAGTGTCCAGAATAAATGTAATTTGGAAAACAGAAGCCTTCTGAAAACTGAAGGCCCACTTTAATCAAAAGTGGTCTTCAATGTCTGCTGTCATAGTCCTTAAGGTTTATATGAGTCTTAGGCTTCTTCCATAATGTGTCTTGAAAAACTGCTGTTGTTCTTCCTTCTGCATTATGTGTATTTTCCTGGAGATTTCTGGATTTCAATCATATTTGAAATAAGAGCTACTGGATGGAACCTGACATCTGTAATAGGGATCAGCTTTATCCATCTCAGTGTGGACTCCAAACTGAAGTGTTTTCCCTTGGTTTCTGATCATGGAAATAAACTTTTCAATTGCTTGAGTAGGACAGTGCTGTGTTTTAAATATAGGAAAGTTTGTACTCTCCTGGGACTGAAACTGGGGTGTAATAAACCATTTTTCAACGAAAATTACGTGGTATCTCAAAGATTTATTTGACATGTGGTATCTTCCTGTGCCCTTGATTGGAGAAGAGCTTTAACTTTGTGTGTTAGGTATGACTCCCTTTCTCCCACACACCTTGGTATTGTCTGTTGCTTTAGTGGTTGATATTAAGTACTCAGTAATACTGCACTGAGTTATTTATTTCTAAGAAAGTGATTATTTCAGGAGAATGTTTTTCTGCTGGCAATATGCTCAATTGCAGTTTGAAAGCAATACTGTGCCACCACACTAGACAGAGTTTGTAATGTTAATTATTAGTTTCCTAAATTAGATTTACTTCTTCCATAAGCAGGTGGTTATAGAGCAGGAATATTCTGTACTGTGCATGTAAAGTGAATTAATTCAACATGAATAGCAGTTATGTTACTTAAAATGTCAACACAGAATTAACTACAAAAAAGTATGCGCTGAAAAATACTGCATTTACTGTCTTAAAAAAATAAGATCTGTCTTCATAGACTTGCTAACATGTAGTTATAGCTCTGCTGTGTGTTTGAAAGATGTCATGGATTATACGGGGTGGGACGGAGCAGAGGTGGGTGCTTTTCCAAATAATTTAAAACTAGGCAGCAGAACTTACAATGAGAAAGAACTGGAGATCAAAATGGTCTTTAAATAAAGACATTTTAAGACATGAGAAGGTCTTTAGATAAAGACATTTCCCCTTTATTTGCAGCATTTTTATGCACTAGGTGTATTTTATACTGGAATGAACGTAGTTTTGACGCAGACATATAAGGAAAGTAGCAGTTTAAGTATCACTATATAGAGGAGCAAAGATAGGAAACCAGGACTCTATGTTTTTAAAGGCCAGGTATCATGTTGCCTTTTATTTTAAAAATGGTAATGGAATTTAATAATCTAAGGAGTATAACAAATTTACTTTGTTCTTTCTCAGATCAGCCAAAAAAGTTAATCTAATTTTTCCGTTTTAGGGGTGGTTCTTGTTGCTTAGTGCCACTTTCATAACATGCCAACATATCATGTTCAGCGTGTTTTTAGATTAGTGAAACTTTGGCTCCTGTTTTCTTCAACATACAGATAAAAAGCTGTGCTGAATTTGTTTTCCCCCAGATTAAATGTAAATTTGGCCAGGTACCAGAAGCTGTATCTGTGTGCAGTCTCTCAACAATCAGCAGGTGACCAAAATAGCGACAAATCTTAGCATTTTTAAAGAATTGATTCTGAAAACAGATTTAGACAATTTTTTGTAACCTTAAGCATGTATTATACAGAAACTGAAATACTGTATGCAATTGTAGTAGAAATAGTGACATGCTAAAACATTAATTACAAGTCTGCTGTGGCATTTTGGGTCCTACACACTTGCTTAAGTTTCTGCTCTAGTTTGGAGTGATTTTTATGGGTTTATTTTGTCTTATTTTATTTTCTCATCTACTTAAAAAAAAAGGAAAATAGCCTGCCTAAGTCTAAGTAGGTGTCGTCATCTTTTTAATTAAACTGATTTGCAGTACTATTGTAAAGAAATCTGGTAGGTCTCCTTTCTCTTGGAAAGCTGTATGAAGTTCTTGCAGGTTGTGAGTGTTGTGGGTCACCACTGAACTGCTGTACCACTGCTACACCTAGAGGAAGGAGATAATGTCCAATTATATGGTTAGATCAACAAAGACTTTGGTTTTTAGTGGTCTTGGAAAGGCAGAGGCAGCATTTGTAGAAGAAAAGTGGTTCAGTTGCTCTAACTGCCAAATCACACCTGTACTGAGTGACATTTGCAGAGAAGGTTAAGGTGGTTATGCTCTTATGTGTATTTCATATGAAGATTTCTTAATGATACAGGATCAAACTTGCTAACTAGATCTTAGATAGGTAGTTCAGGACAGGAATCTCCAAAGAATCCCTGCTGATGGACATTATATACTCAGTAAACCTGATAAACACATGGACTTCTGCTATACAATGCATGTTTTTATTTGCTATAGAAGAAAAAGATGTTCCTCTTAACTTCTTTTTATACCTTTGGTTAATGCTGTTATTGCTGCAGCTGTAGGAGCAGGAGGAGGGGTTTTATGCAGCATATGAAATTTGAAGACACTGAGACATTGTGACACATTCTTCTGATCCTTTCTCCAACTTAGTTGAGCATGTTAGATGGAATTTACCGAGGGGTGATTTATAAGAAAAATTACTCCCCTGGACGGTAACTTAGTGTTAAGCAGGATCTAATCAGTTTGGGTGGTGAATACTGCAGGTGGCCATTGCTCTGGGCTGCCAGCCTGCATCTGGAAAGGGTGAAGAGGTGTGAGTAGGAATAGAGTAATAACTTGTGAGTACTTAACAACTGAACTCTGTGTCCTTCTTCTGCCTGCTTATTTTTCATTTTAAACTGCCTTCTGTTCTAGCTGATTCATAGGGTATGAGTATGTATGTATGTGTATTGTGGGTTGTGTGTGTTTTTGTGGTTAGGCTTTCTTCTTAAAGGAAGAAGTTTAATTTGGTTCAGTATTACTTCTTGAAATTTAGGTAACCTGAGTGACATCCTGAGAGTATCCCATTGTTAGGAGAAATGTAAATGATGGGTTTGGGAATGGAGAAGCAAAGGAAAAAAGAAAGATATTGGACAATTGATCTATCTCCCTGTTTCTCAGAGTTTTCAAGTTGAGTGTGTTAAAGCTATGCTGAGATGATGTCTGTCCCAAAACACCTTCTCTCATGTAGTGATGTGGTGAGCCTCACTATGTGATTCATATATAAAGATCCCTTTCCGAAATATTTATGGTAGAAACCCACATGTTGAGCTGATGTTTATGAACATGATATCAAACTACTAAAGAAAAACATAAGCCTGAAAGTATTAGTATGCCTCTTGAACTCTTTGTAGGTGACACATGCCTTCTAAATATGTATGTATAATACATTCTTTTTTCATCTAACGAATTATTATTACATAAAAATTATTACTGAGTTTTGGGACTACTGCAGATATGTTCTTTATGTACGCAGTTTGTCTGAACTAGGGAAGATGCTTACTAGTCTCTTTAGGTTTTTTTTGTTTGCTTGTTCGGTATTTTTAAATTTTGAATTTTAGTCTGCTAGTGTTGTTTCCATGCCTAAGTGAGTTTGCATATAAGGACTAGCCCAGCTTTAACCATATTTGAAAATGCAGGAGTCAGAAAGATCTTGTCTGTAGAGGCTGAGGTTCTATGGAAGGAAAAAAGAAATCTAGGGTAACAGTCGTTCTTTTCTGCCTCTTCTACAAGATTCTTCTCACTTTAAATTACTACTGCTTTTTGAGATAGTTGGCACATCACAGTTGGTGGGCTATGCATTCTAAGATTTTTTTTTTTTAACATGAGACCCCTCTGGGAAATAAAGTTTAATCAGGGTTATTGTCAAAACATTTTCATTGCAGTTTATAGGAATGAAAGCCTGTTTTATAAATTTTAAGTAACCAAAACAATTCTTTGGTGTCCTGTTCTTTTTCTTCAGAATGAAAAAAAGGTGGCATTTTGTTTCTGGTCAGATAAAGTTCTTTGACTTAAACTTTGATATAAACTGAATTATTTATCTCCCATTTATCAATTCGTCACTAGTTTTCTAGTTGCTGAAGTTGTCTTTGTCATAACTTCTTTTGAGCTTGGAATAATTTTATGCTGACCATATACCTGTACTGAATCTGGTTTTTTTTTTTTTAGACTTTAAAATAATACCAAGTTTTAAAAGAATGCTAATTTTGAAATATCCTCTGTAGTGTCTGAAACCAGTTTGTCAGAGTCTTATAGCAGTATATAAGATTCTGATAGCAGAAGTTAATGGTTATGAATTAATCTATACCACTGATTTGGTATGTTTTGATATGTACATAAAAGGAAATCAATAAAAGGATATGATTCTTCTGGATATACTAGAGAAATAATAGATTTGGTATGAGACATTGCTAGTTTAGATACAGAGTTGTTTGACCTGTGGTATCTTTCTCTTTGCTTTTCTCTACTCTTGGACAGTATGAATTAAACCCGATACTACCCTTTCCTTAGGAAGTGGAGAATGGACACCCTGCCAGCAGCTTCGGAGCTTTCCTGTGGCCTAGCAGGGGCCAGCTTCTAAGGGTTGTGTACCAAGCTTGAAAGGGCAGCAGAATTTCAAAGGCAGTATGTGTAGAGCTGCTTTTGCACATTCAGGGTAAATACTGTGCCACTTCAAAGAAGAAAATTAAATCCTTATCTTTGGTTGCTGTTTGTGAACACTTAACGAAAATAAAGGATACACAGAGCTTGTGTGTTCAACATAGAATCAGATGTGAATAACAGTGGAGAAACAGTATTTTGATAAGAGGGGGAGATGTTTTTATTTAAAACAACTGTTTGAATTCAGTAAATTCTGAAACTGAACTGTTTAGAGAATTCTGGCACTTTATCATTTGTATAACTTTTAGGTCATATGGCATTTGATTCTGGGTAAGACTTCAGTTGAATGAGGAGAGAGTTCTGTGAAGTTTAGAAAGAAAATGTTTGATAAGACACAAGAGGGAGGAATTAAATCAAGAATTTGCTAAAAGTGTGAAATGGTGGAACAACATTTATGTGTTTGACAGACTTGGTAGTTGTCCAAGATAGCATGAACCCTTCTTTGGTTCCATCTGCCATGCACTAAATGCTTTTCTTGTTTTGGAGAAAAAAAAAAAAAGAGGATAAGAGGATCTGCACTTTCATTTCTTAGACAGTCTTAACTTTTTTTGAGGAGGCCTTGACCTCTCACTGGATAAGACTAAAATTCTGTTGGGGCAGGTAGGAAAAGATGATAATGTAATTAAAGATGTGTGTTTATTTTTTGAAAATAGCTAACTTAAATTTCTTGGGCTTTTTTCTGGCATATGCCACGTTCTCTCTGTTTCTTAGCTGTCGATAATGGATCATCAGGAATGGAAAGAGAGGTTGTACAAACTTGCCCCATCAGCTAGGGAAGTATCTGATAGTAGGCTTCTGCTCCAGTGACTAGAATTAGTTCAGATTTAACTTGTTTTGTAAGGTCCTCTCATTACAAAAGCGAGGTTCAAGAATTAGGAATCCTTGCCTTGCTAAATCTGTTCAATTTACCTCAGCTTTTCAAGATACTTTTTGATCCCTTGTTCCTTTGTAAAGGCCTGTATAATTCCCATCTTAATATCAGGCTTCAGGTGAGAAGCTGTATCCCATCTCCTCTTGAATCCCATTAATAGGGCGCCCGGAAGAGGGAGGAAAAGAGGTGCTCCTCAACCTTCTTGCACATCATTTGATCCCCATCCCCAACCTACTTCTAATGTTTTATTCCCAACAGCTTTACCAAGCTTCATGTGCCAGTCTTTCAGTCTTTGTTACATTGGTGGAGTTTTTACTTCCTTTCATTTTAAATGGTGTGGATTTTTTTTGGTTGGTTGGGTTTTATTCTATGTGCTTCCTGTGATACAGTTAAAAGTTAGAGCAGCAGCAAGAATTTTAAAGCTTCTCTTTACTTGGTTCTTATTTAGGAGAATTTAAATTTTATTTGTAGGCTCTGCTCTGCATTCCCGTGTGCTTGTTGCAGAGAGGATCAGGGGTTAGTAAAGGGCCTGATTCTGCAGTTTCAAAATGAAGTAAATGTGCACTCCTTACAAAACCGATGTTCTGCATCCAACTGCACTTTCCCAGTGCCACCTTGTGCCAACATTAGAATTTACTTGGCCAACTAATTGTGAGTTTTCTGCCAAGTTGGGTGTTCAGCTGGATGAGTTTCACGAGTTTACTGTGAGACCACACAAGTGCCAGCGCCTACAAGAGGGAGGTGGCGGAAGCCTGTGCTCAGGTTTAAAGTGAGGTGGAGAAATGGCCTGCACAAAGAGGCTCTTCTTAGAAAAAGGGTGGCAAATAATGCTGCTGAGGTATTTTTGTGGGGAAGCAAAGTTCGAATTTGAGCTGTTTATAATGTCAATTTGTATATCTAACTTCTTTTATAATGTTTTAATAGACGTGTTAACATATCTAATCATCAAGCATATAAACTGTCAGTATTTTAATTCAGCTTTAAAGTTGACCCTGTTTTTAATGCGTGGTTGGATTGGATGAACTCCAGAAGTCACTTCTTACCTGAATTATTCTATAATTTTTCTTTTTGTTTTACACTGTCATTTAAATTAGCTTTCAGTCTCCAGTTATGACTTACAAATTGTAAGAAATATTTTCTGCATAAAATACAAGTATTTGCTTAAATATGAAGTGTACTAGCAAGAAAAAAATTTTTGAATAGGCTGTCTTTAGGGAAGTGTTTTGTAAGAGGCAGTGACACCTTTTAAATCATTCGGATGCCTGTCAACTGAATAGGTAGTATTAAAAGTTCTGTGCAGCAAATGCTAAAACACTCTATTATTCAAATGGAACTCCTGTTATATAAATAAGCTTTGTAAGACCAGCGTTCCCATATAATGAGTCATTGCATGAAGTTTTGTCTGCTGCACCCTGATGTGACTACGAAATTCTCCTTAAGAGCTGAAAATCTGAAACAGGACTAACGGTTTTCAGCTGAAGCAGCCTGGATTTATGTACCATGAAGTTGTTACTACACTAGAAATACGAAACTAGTTTTACTTGGCTGAAAATAACTGTCATATGACAGACAAGAATTGCATTGTCATTTGGCTGTCCTTATCATATAGCAGCATGGGTTGAGTTTACATTAGTTCAGTTGCAGCACTTTTACCTGAGAGGTTTATGTTTGCGATGTAAATTGCATAGCTTTTGGCATCTGTTTATGTGAAAACTTCAGTTGAGAGAGTCCGGTAGACTACACTATTGTTTTCATAACCTTTGTTTGCATTCCTTTAGTTAGATACTGCCTCAGTGAATTATCCAAGCAGACTGAAATAGTTTCCTCTGAGAAAATTTTGGAAGATGTAACACCAAATGTAAAATTAAATGTATTGACAATCCATTGTCTTGTCATTGTCAATCCTTAGTGAGAGGGTGGGAAGAAAGCGAGTGAATGTCTGAGAATTCAGTGTCTTCCTGTTTCATTTTTAAAAGTAAACAGAGGATATGCTGAAGCATGAAGGTAGCTGTAAAACCTTGATTGCTCTAATTTGAATTATGCAGTGTTATGATCTACACTTCTGCTTTTAAAGTTTTTAGGTGATCTTTCTTAAAATAGCTTACTGAAAAGAATTGTGTGGAGGAAAACTTTGCAGGAAGAACTGAAATGGAACTTCACAGCTCAGGAAGCTCACAGTTTGCTTTATATTTAAGCATTACTACTGCTTCTTTGTACTATGTGGTTCTCCATGCCTTATTTCAGATCTGCATAGCTTGACAGAAAAAAACCTGTGTCTGTGCTTTCTCAGATGCCCTTCTTCACATAGCATATTCTGTAGACTAGTGAAGAAGTTTACAGCTTCCTATCCAAAAGCTCGACAAGAACTCTTGTGGCTTTTTTCTGCAGGGAGAGTATCAGAAAATATGCTCTGAGCTGTGAGTTTTTGTGCAGACTTAAGGGCAAACTCTCAGGACTTGTTGGTATTTAGCTTGTTTGAGCTCTCTGCATGTTTCAAGCTGACTGTTAATGTAATGAATGTAATGATACTTCTAGGAAATGTTTTCTCTTCATTTGTTAATATTTCCTAATGCAGCAAGCTTGCTGTTCCAGAATTTTGAAAAATTGTAGTTTGTTTTGAGGCCTTCCCTCCTCCCCCAGGCTGTTGATTCATCTTGCTAATTGTTGAACTAGAATGCTAAATTCTCTCTTGTGTGTGGCTAGGAAGTTGTCTTAGTCTAGTAATAAATTTTGTGATGCAGACTAAATTTGTATCTTAAAATGCGGTGTTCCTCGCTCAATGACTTTCTCCTAAAATACTTGAACTAGAAAAAGAACGCTTTTCCACCCACCCACCCTCTGCCAGTTAAATATCAAATGGCAGCCAGGAAATGATAAGAGAGTGTTTCATGGGGGGAGCAGAAAACCAGTGTTCAGTCATCTGACTTGTATGTGTTAAAAGAATATTCAATAGAGATTAATATATTAGTTTAAATTGTATTAACTTCTTGTTTTCTGTTTGTTCATGCTAATCTTTATATTGGTTTATATTTTAGGGAAGATACTTGGGCTTTTGAAAGTGTTTGGATTTCTTTTTTCTCTTCAGGGTGTGCTAGGTATGAGTACAGTGTTGATGTCAATGTGCCTAAACTGTCCACGTTCATTTGATAAAATCACTTATTTCTGTCATGTTCATGTATGTCTGTATATTAAATATACATATAATATAATGTATATATTATATATAAGACTTGATATATATATAATATAATGTATATATTATATATATTATATATATTATATATATTGTATATATTATATGTATATAAGACTTGATATATAATATATATCAAGTCTTTATAATGGGAATTCATTTTCTTCTACATTTGGCTATGTATAAAGCTTTTTAAAATGTTGCATATAATATGTGCTTGTGTTGTTTTCAGGTCTTAACACAGATGTCTAATAACAGAAAACATATTTGCCAGCAATTGTTTTTCAGTTCCTTTGTGATTTGAAAGTTTTGCAGTTACAGTTGACATTTCTTTCCCACAAGTCCTATCTTTTGTGTATTCAAGTGAATAACCAAAATGTTACCAATCTGTTCATTTTGTTACTTTTTATTTACCAAAAGAAAATCCCTAATGAAGTTCGGTCTTGTTAGTTCATTAATCTGTTACACACAGAGCCACAGTGACAGCCTGAAAGTAGATCTAATTTGGAAGTTGCTCAGTTTACAAATAAAGTTTTCATATAAGAATGTGTGCTTTAATTTTGCTATTTGAGAGATGAGGAGCTGCAAAAGTGTTCTTTTAAACAATATTTCAGTGTTCAGTTGTTTGCTTCCAGCGCACTCATGTTGTTACTGGTCTACCTGCTGCCTTTATGCTGAACTCTTTGGTTTTCTGGCACAGCCAGTGAGGAAGTCTCTTGTACTAACACCATGACAGTAAATCTGAGAAAGTGCTTAAACCTCTGTTGGGTTTGGGTAGAAGGTCTGCATGGTGGTGTTCTGGATATGATGCAGGCGTGGCAGACAATTGTAGGTGGCAGTTCGTCTTTGGGAATAAGTGTAGACAGGACCATTGAGAACTAATGGACAATTTCAGATGATGTTTAAACAATTACCTGAGAAATGGGCAATAGGAAAACTTGATGGGATACTGGGAGACAGTCTGTGTTGACTCTGGTGGGAAACACCTAAACTTTCATCTTTGTTCACTTTGAGTGAATTTCATATTTGGGGTGTAGAATATTTGGCAGATATTTTGTATAACTTTTTTTAGTGTAAGAAGTGGATGTATTTGTACTTGAAGCGAACTTTCCTAAAGGGATGGAAGTGATTGCAGCTTTAAAGCATTTATCCTTGACTAAAATAACATTGATTCACATCTCTGTCCTCAGGGAGCAAGCTGATAAACTGTAGGTTCAATTTATCAGAAATCAGTAGAATGTATCCACTTGCCAGAGAGAGAAGATTAGTTCATTAGTGTTCCTAAAATTAATGGGTTTTAAGCTCTGACAAATCACTTTGGAATTTCCTTTGCTGTAAAGTTCTGATTCTTGAATCCCATGTAACACACAAGATTCTAGTTTAGTTTTAACATATAAGAATTTACAAGGTCATTTGCTTTCTTGCTGGAGACTTGCAGTGCTTGGGGAGATGGTTTTTCTTTTTGTCAACTCCAGTTGTCTTGAGGGTTTTAATTTGTTCTAGTTTCTTTTTCCAGCAAAGTTACGAACTCCAGCTCTGCTTTCTGCTGCTATGGTTGTTTGCATTGTCAGCCACATAGAAATAACATTCCTGTCTGTCATATTCCAGTGGAGAAAGCAGTGTATAAGTAAAGCTCTTACATTGTGATCTCCCATTGAGTAAGTAAAATGGAAAAAACTCTTGACTTGAAGCAGTCCAGGTTAGTCAAGGACAAGGGATTTGAGATATCACTATTTTAAAAGAAAGTAACTATATGAGCTCGTGACAATAGAAGAGAACATTGGGGAATGAGACATTGAAATAAATATCCTAAAAAACTTTTTTTTCCAACATAGTTGACAAGTTAATTTCAATTGTTGTGGTTTGACCCTGTCTGGATGCCAAATGCCCACCAAAGTTGTTCTATCACTCCCCTCCTCAGCTGGATGGGGAGAAAGATGCAATGGAAAGTTCCATTGAGGGTCGAGATAAGCACAAGGGGAGACATCACTCACCAGTTACCAACGTGGGCAAAACAGACTCAAATTGGGGAAATTATTTGAGATTTTTACCAATCAAATCAGAGTAGGATAATGAGAAGTAAAACAAATCTTAGAAATACCTTCCCCCTACCCTTCCCTCCTTCCCCAGCTTCACTTTCTTCCTGATTCACTACCTCCTCCTCCACAGACTGCAGGGGAATCTCAGCTCTGGCACTTGAAGCACCTCCTCCCCTCTTTCTTCACCGACCTTGGTGTCTGCAGAGTTGGTTCTCTCACGTTCTCACTCCTCCCTGGACAGAATTACTTCTGTGCAATAATTTTTTTTTATTCTGAAGTAAGTTATCCCAGAGGTGCTGCCACTGTTGCTGACGGGCTTGGCCTTGGCCAGCAGCAAGTCGATCCTGGAGCTGGCTGGCATTGGCTCTGTCAGGAGGGAAATAGGGAAGCAGCTCTATAGGGAAAGCCTCTGGCAGCATCTCACAGAAGCCGCCCCTGCGGCCCTAACCCTCCCCCCACTCCCAAAACCTTGCCACGCAAACCCAATACAATCTTAAGCTTTTCAGTTAAAACAGACATCTTCAATGTATTTTTTTAAAAGTGTAAAGTTTGGCAAGCTTAGCGTTCATGTCCTAATGATTTCTGAAATGTTGCGCAGTCAGGACTGCATCAGATAAGGCAAATCATATATGGCAACAAGAACAGTGGCTTTGACTTCAACACCCCTTGATGTTGAAAAGAAATAAAATACTTGGGTTTTTTGTCTTCTCAGAGCCTAGATGTACATGGAAAAGACTTTATCAAATTCTTCAAAATACTTTTTTGAGCTGGAAAGATATAGTTGCAAATTAGCTGCTATTTATGCAGATCTCTGAAAATAACTGTGGCATTTTACTCAAGGGGGTTGATTTCATTTTAACTGTCATCACTGCATTCTTCTAACTCAAGTGATGTCTTTTGCAGGAAAATTATTACATGTGATTAAAAGCTGAGTACAGATCTTAGACTGCTTAAAATATCTGGTAGCTGTGCAGGGCTGGGATTCAGGCCTGGAACAGCACAATCAACAGTAAAAGCTGTAAGAGAATCTATTGCCAGTTAGCACACACAGTCACATTTCCT
Organism: Edolisoma coerulescens; assembly: GCA_013397115.1. NCBI lineage: Eukaryota > Metazoa > Chordata > Aves > Passeriformes > Campephagidae > Edolisoma > Edolisoma coerulescens. Next base: position 1,935,220 of record VWZW01003558.1, on the reverse strand, counting down.
GCAGCACACTGAAATTTAGATACCAGACTTGGGCACCTCATTCCAGAGATGAAGGTCTCTCCCTGCCACTTGCCTTTGGTGAATGGGAAGGGGTGAACAGAGCTCTTTGCAGGAGGTCCCTTTTCTCTGTATAATAAGAACCTGCAGTAACGAGGTCATAACTCCACTGCTACTTTTTACATGCTTAAATTTATCAAGGAATAATTTGGCCACAGCTGTTAGATTTTAATTAATACATGTAGTAAATACTCTGTGGTAGAACTTCTAAAAAAATTACTAGCATCTGTTATAAAATCTGCTGAGAGTTTTGGAGCTGACAGTGACTTGGCAGCATATATTGTTCACTGCATGGGCACAGACAATAACCTCTCCAAGAGAAATTCAGCCTAAGGAAGGCTCTGCTTAGGAGCAGTCAAATAAATTGGCATTGCCATGGGCAAGATTTCTTGAAGCTAGATTTTAGGCAACTGACTGATTAGGTGGTTGTTGTCAGTTGTCTTAGAATTGACAGAAATTTCTTTTTACTTATAGAATTATTACTAAATTGGGTTTTAGGCACTAGGTGTTTGGTTTCCCCTTAGAGCTAGAATTTGCTGAACTTATATTTAAACCTACAGGTGCAAATTAATTGCAGATTAAGGTCAGTGCACACATCTCCAGAGGTCTGTATTTGATAATAATAAATTTTTCAAGATGTCAGATATATCTCTCCAGAAACCTTTATTTTTCTTCATTGATGATAATGCAGAGTGCATTATCAGAGTGCATTGCAGATGACAATGTAGAGTGCTTTACAAGAATACACATTCTTGGGCGTGTAAAAGACAGAATTTTGAAAATTAGAGAAAAGTAATTCATCAGTTGCAATTGCCCACTGATTAACAATATTTGAAGCTTAAAAACTGGAAATCTTTGAAATTGCTGTGAAACCATATGTCGGTAAAAAGGGTTGCTGAGACGTAAGAAGAATCTTTGTCATAAACTACAACCAAAATCTAGTGGGTATGGTCTGATTATCACAGTTTCTATGGACTGTACAAAGTGGGACAGTAGATGCAGACTAAAATGCAGAAGTGGAGGGCCTAAGTGTCAGTTATAAAGTGCTCAGTCTTAAAAGACTCTTAGGTGCTTAATGTTATGATTAAATTGTAGGCAGTATCTTTATAACGTGACACTGCCTACTGCTGTCATTAATTAAAATGGTATTGATTTACGATGGTTATTTTTGCTGCTAACTGGGGAAGTGAAAGAACATAGTGTGTTTGTAATAGTTGAGCTAGGGGTAAAGAATATTCAAGAGATCCCCAAATGCTTGGGTTATCTTAAACATTGATGAGAATCAGTAATAGGAGAGGTGACAGTTCTGTGCTGCATTTGTAAAAGGGATGATGTATCCAACTCCTCTTTTTTCACTCTTGCTAACTCTCCATCCTGTCTATCAAACACCCAACGATTCTAATGCTGGAACATTCCTCCTCCAAGACCAAGAAGTTACTGAATCTTAATCACTCAGCTACTTGCTACACATCATTTGTTTGAAGGGCAGTAGCTGCCTTTACGTAAGGGCTGATTTCAGGTGTGGGTAAAACATCTTCATGTGAGTGGTGCTGAATGTAAGCAGTGGCTGTGTACAGAAGCAAGGTTATGTCATTGGGGTCAGCACTGCACCCTTGATTAGGCATTCTGGAAGTGAACTGATGGCATTACTGAAAATCTTTGTTATAAACTCAATGTAGTAGTTTGTCCACAGTCTGTGCTTCCGCTGAAGGGCTGGTTTTGTAACTGCTTCTGTGAAAACTAGAGTATATTCTCTCAAAAAATACAGGAACTCCTCTCCAAACATATGCAAATAAAGTAAGTGAATTTGCATTAGAAGCAGAGAAATTGAAATTGAGTATCATTTAAGGCATATATGGCCAAATGTTAAACTTCCCAAAACACAGGATAAAGTGGATTGTTTAGTTTCCAGTATTGTTTTAAAAATAGCTTAATTTAGAAAGAGGATTTACATTTTTTAGAATTTATGATCACTTACTTTGCCTGGTTTTTTTAAGATGGAAAAACTCTTCAACAGAGTCTGAAGTGTGTTTTGATGCAGAGCATCACAAGACAACTATTTCAAAAGACTGTATCAGTGATGGTTTGCAGTCATAACATGAGAGAAAGTGTCTATGTCTGCAGGAAGCTGGAATCTCAGGAGATGTTTCCTAGAAGCAGGGCCTGGAACAATTTTGGTAGGGTGAAGGGGAGCACTGAAAACTGACTGGACTTTTGAAATCTGTTTAGTATTTTGTGTTTTTGTATTTACTACTGATCTCTTAAAAGACGTCAACTTCTTGAAACCTGATCACTTGGGAGTTTCTTTTGATTTGTTTGTTTTGGTTTTCTTTTTTCAAAAGATCAAATGTCGGTTTTAAACTCTGGATTTCCTACATATTAGCAGTATTTCTTTTCCCTTGGCTTTGTTGAACTGTAAAAACTTGTGTGGCAGGACCAAGTGACTGAACAAATGTTGCTGTGGACACAAGTCTAAGGATCAACAGGACTGTCAAATATCCAGGTGTGTTTTAACCAAAATATTAAAACAAGTAATACTGTGTGGTTGAAAAAAAGGTACAGGCCACCCTTGGGTGCTCATTTACTCGTTTTCTGTAATTCCACTTGAGGGGTTTCATCTTCTCTTTGCTATGTATGGACTTCAGTATGTTGCAGACTCTGATGTGTCTGCCAGACAGTGTTCATCTGTTTGTGGATGAACATAAATCTCCTAGTGCTGTGGATGGTGTATTTTGGTATTAAATTCACTTTGTGATGAAAATTATAGTACAGTTCTAGAGAGACACTGCAAGCCCAGGAGATTTGGAACTTGCTGGATGTTCCACTGTGCAGATGCTGTATGTGCCAACCCAGTGGCATAAGCATATGAATTTTCCTCAGAGGATGCAGTTTCAGTAGCATCCTGTCCTTCTGCAGGTTTGATTTAAGTACACTTAGCCTGCTTTTTCTAAAATAGCTTCTTGGATAAGAGGTGGTAAGCTCAGTCATGGGATAGATATTCCAGCTGGAAGACAGGCTGTCCAAACATGATTTGTGTGAATACAGAAATTAAAACTGTGGGTGCAAATTGAAAAATCTTTTCATATGCTTGTAAAATCTTTTTAATAAATAATGAAAATACCTTTTCCTGCTTCAAAACAAAGTGATATTACTGGGTGGGGATTTTTGTTGGTGTTGAGCATTGCCTTCTGTCATTTGTTGAGGACTTTTTTTCCTCTAAAGTACCTTTTGTTAACATATAGAGTCCAAATAGTAAGACTGATATTTAAGGATGAGGATAATAGTTAATTTAGTTGGGGAGGCAGTCTGGGTTTTGATTCCACCTTGTAGCTCAAACGTATGATCTAGCATTCCTATGTTTAGAAACTCAATTTAGCAGGGAGTGCTTTCAGTGTCTTTCCTTAGCAACCCAGCCTACCAGAACACACCAGAGCTGCCCTTCCTGCTCTGTACTGAGGAATGGTAGGAAACTCCATGGTTTTAAGGTGGAGTTTATAAACAAAAATAGGATAATGAGTCCTGCAATTGTAGGGGATTGGAATTCAGTGGTCAGAGTATTTTCCAATTAGCTATTTCGTTGGTCTTGCATTTTCAGTATGATCCTATATGAGTTAAAGGGCTGCCCTAAAACTCTACAGCAATATTTTTGTTTTAAGTAAACTTATCTGAAGAGTATTCATAAAATGGAATTGCTTGTGGGGGGTTTTTGTTTGGCTTTTTTTTTTTTTTTTGTTGGTAGGGGCTAAGCTTTCCTCAAGGTAGAAGGGATGCTGAGGTATGCCAGCAGCTGCTAAGGGTTACAGCCAGCCTTTGCAAAAGCTGAGAGGGCATTCAGGGAAGGATAACTCCATAGAACTGTTTTAGTTTTGATTTTTCCTTAGACATCACTTCTGATCGCTGTATTAGCTGGACCTTTGATCTCGCCTAGTGCAGAAGTTTCTATGTTATGTGTTGCCAGTGAAAGGTATTACATACTTGGCATATCTTTTTCTAACAAGTGACACTGTTCTGTATTTGGTGCTGATACACAGTCCACTGAGGGGGACAGAATTGTTCTAGAGTGGAGAGAACAAATCTCATGAACCTTAAAAATTTTAGTGTCTACCTGATTATTAGTAATACTGAGCTTTGTATATGAACCTGATATAAGAATTTGGTTAAATGGTTGAATGGAAGAACCAGCAGGAGTTACACATGTAAGCTTGTCACCCGACACCTGATGCTGTCAGGTTAACTGGGGCTTTCCTCCCCACCCTTTGTCACTACATTAACTGAGACCTGATTTAAACATTGCAGCTCTTTTGGCTCTCACTTTATTAGGATGGTCTGCTTTCTGTTACTTTGTCAGCAGAGTTTTATAGTTTCAGAGAGAGTTAACCACTGATTATTTACAGGTTACACAAAACTGCCAGATTTTTGGTCTGTATTCATTATACTCTCGGGTTTTTACATAGTGAGTTTCTAGTGTTTCGACTAGAAATGATAAGGGGATCTTTTAAGGCCTGTTATATCTTGCATGATTTCTGATTGTATTTCAAAAAAGGTTTTAATATTAAGAATAAGCTCTGCCTGGATAGTATTGGATGCATGGCAGTATGTGGAAGTTAAACACTTTCGCTGGTGTTGGGTCAGAGTCAGTNTTTTTTTTTTTTTTTAGTGTAAGTACTAAATAATAAGCATGTAAGTTCTAACTACTGAGTGTATTCTACACAGTTGTTTGACTTCTTAGGATGCAGGTTAACCCAGCTTGAATTTTTATGTCCTGATACTGCATTTTAGTTTGGATGCCACCAAAAAAAACCCCACAAGTTCTCCATTTTGCTCTTTTGTATTTCAAATACAAATTTTCGGTTTGCTCATTCCCAAGTCAATCAAAAGTGAATGATACTTGTCATAGTTCACATAGATTTGTTTCAAATGTATTGTGACTTATGGGTTACATTAAAAAGAATAAAAGGCTGGGCTTCAGTACATGGAGATGTTTCAGGCTAAAGACAGGGAAGAAGATCTAATCTGCCTGAGAAAGAGGAGTCTTGCAGAAAGTGGTCATTGCTTCTCAGCACTTCCCTTTCCTGAAAGCTGATGCCCATTTTAGGCCTCACGGCACACCTGCATGGTTCCCTTAGGGAGATGAGCTCTGTAATCCAGTGAGTGGCAGCAGGAGTGAGCTCTCCCTGCTGCAGGACCCTCAGTCTCAGTGGGTCAGAGCTCCTGACTGCGGGGTTAGGGAAGCGGGCAGTGGGTCAGTGGAGTAAAAGGCGAAGAAACCTTCAATGTTTTATTGTAGATACCAGCAACCAGGGTGGCTGACAATTTGGTGCAGAGCCCAGCACTTCTTTGCATAGCTGTAGACAGTTCAAAGGATAGTAAGTTGTGCTGTGACACTGGTTGTATAAGCTGTTTTGAAAGCTAATGTTTAGCAGTCTGGAGAGGAAGAATTTGTCTTCTGTTGACTGTCAAGAGAATAAGACACTCTGGCATGCAGTGGGGTGGGAACATGCCTGGATTCTCAAGGGAACTGAAAAGGAATTTGTTATAGAGACTTGAAAGTACAAAAGAAGTCATGTTTTTGAAATGCGACAAATTGAAAATATTGTGGTAATGCCTTTATAATTTTATTTTAAAAACCAAAAGCTGGAATTTCAAGGTATTAAGACTTTATTTGTAGAAGGAGAAGAAGAAATGAAATTACTCCTGGGAATAAAAGGGTAAAGTCAATAATGTCAAAAAGGAGTACTGTGCAAGATTTTTTAAGTGGTACAGTTTGGTGAGTCCTGAGAGCTCTGGTTCATCCTACGCCTTTTAGCAGTTTAAACATTTAAAATCTGGGTCTTTGCTTTCAGTAATTGCAGTGATCATGGGAATTCGGAGATGTGCTAATGCAGGCTGTCATTAAATGTTTCATTTTGTAAACCTTGGTTGCACTACTTCTCTGTAACATGGTGTGAGAGCAAGACTTAGTCAATATAAATCCAGTTCTTGGTATTTTGGTTGTATAGAGTCTTACGCTATTAATTTTTTGATTTTTTTTTAAACTCTTCTTGTCCTGGCCCACTGTTGGACATCAGCATTTAAAATATAATTGTTACTGCTGTGAATGCCTGTTGAAGGTGAGATTGGAAAAGGGCATCCTGCTGTCCTAAGAGTCGTAATGAGTTCCAGTCTTCTGAATGAGGAAGTGGTATAGATAAAAACACTATTGTAAATGTGGATAGTAAACAGTCAAAATGTTAAACCTAAATTCTTAAGTTTGCGCACTGTAAGAATTGCTCAACAGGTGTGCTACACGTGAAAAATTTCCCTTCCTGTGTCAGGATATCAGTCTTCTGTCAGGGGTTCTGGATGTTGAGCCCTCACAAGTGGAAACCATTAAAAGGTTCCTGCAACCTAATGCCGCCATATACCTTCTACTTTTTTATTATTCTTTTTACTATCCTGTCTCACTCCAAACTGAGCACTGAAAACTTGCAGTCCTTTTTGAGCTGGAAAGTGAAAAAGAAATGTGAACATGGCAATCCAGGAAAAATGACGAGATATTAAACTGCAGTTTGTTTAACAACTGCAGTTGTATTACATATACAGCAGTTGCCTACAGAGTTGACTTCATCTCTGTATTGAAGCCTGAGTTATGATATGTATTACTAATGTACGAATACTTGAAGATGATTCTGAAATTAGGCTGTGCTAGAAGATGAATCTGCAGTAGTGGACTAAAAGCTTCAAGCTTTCTGTTCAGAAAGAGTTAACAGCTGAGCAAAGCAAACCTTTGTGTTTCCCTCTGGCAGACATCCTGTGCTGTGTTTAGGGTAGATTCTGCACCCAGATACCAGAGAAAACCAGGCCAATGTACTTCCAGATATTTGGAAGGAAACTATGTAACCTTTACTGGTAAGAGAAAGAGATTTTTGTTTCGTGTTGTTCCTCAGGTAGTTAAGCCTGGATGCTTCCGCAAGTTAATGACGGTCGGTTTTTAATTTCTGGGCTGAACCTCCTTCTTCCAGTTGGGGCTGCAGAGGCTGAGTGTCAGGCTAGAAGTAGGATTTCCCAGTTCCCTTACTAGACCAGACTACTGTTCTGTCATTCTTCCAGAGCAGCTGCTTATAATGCCTATCCCAGAGGATTTTGTTATGGCAAGCTGCTGCTAAGTAGGAGGTCTCTGGGTAGCTTTCTTTTGTGGCATGCTTGCTCCATCTCTGCAAAAATAGCAGCACTTAGGCAAATTTTATCTAGTTTTGGTATTGGTGAATCAAATTGCTGGAAAGTAGTGCAGCTCTTGACAAGTCTCACTGCCACTGGGAGTGAAGCGTATTTAATAGATGTTGAAGTGAAAGATGTGCATGAAAAAATGAAACTGCTGTGCTTTGAAATGGCTCAGCATTTCACTTTTGACTTGCAGGACTTACTTCTGGGCTGCTTTTTCAGTCATATGAGAGCTCTGGAGCCTCTTTTTAGGCAGGGTTTGTCTTTTGCAAATACAGCATTATTTTGCATTGCCAAAGACATTGTTTGCCGTAGAAACTGGGGAGAATGCCCAGGTGAGAATATTCTGGTGGTGTTGCAGGGCTGCATAAGGATGGATTCTGAATCCTCAGCTGCCAAAACTATAAGCTGATCAGGCTTTTGCTGGCCTGCTAGCAAAAATTGGAGGATTGTTAACTTTCTAAATGCTGTTCCAATGAATTCTGCAATGAGGAGGAAAACAGAGGGACAACTCTCTCAATTACAGTCTTGTATATGTATTTAATATATAATACATTTTTAAAAATAATCTTAGCAAAGTAGCATGTTTATATTATTTAAATGAGAAATATAGGTACATTTATGGTCATTGGTAAAATGTAAATAAAACATTTTATAAAATGAATTAACTTGAATTAACTGTATGCTTTAATTTTAGCACAGCAGAAAGGGTGGATATGGGATCCTTCTGTGGAGTTTGGGCTCTGGGTTCAAAGGGTGTGTGTATGCACAGTGGTGGCTCTTGGCAGCATTTTAGGAAGGCCTGGTTTATGCTAGTTTAGCCTGACTTTGCAAGACACAGCCTATGTGCTGCTAGTTGTTTTCCTTGTCTCCCAGATATGGTACCTATGAATATATATTAGGAAATAATGCCCTTCGGGCCATACCAGGATGCTGAAATGTCCTGTGTATGGGAACTGCTGTTTATTCCAGGTTTGAACTACTCAGTATGTTAGGCTTTCCTTTAGACCTTTAAGAAAGGGAGGAGGAACAGAGGTAACAGAAGGTTGCAAGGAACTTAAACTTTCTATACCTTATAAAGAATCTCAGTTTTATTACTTGAGGTATATGAATTCTATTGTAGAGCTTTCCTATGTTAGCATTGAACCCTGGAGGTGTCGAAAAGCTGTTTGTTTCAATTTCTCCAAGCACCAGCTTGTTTTGTGTTTAATTGCTGTGTTATTGAAGAAATCACTTTTCACCCTGGTGCTCACAGTGACTGAAGCAGATAGCTCAGGATAGTGGGGAGTACAGAGCTCACCCTGGAAAACTCGTGTTGAACAGCCGTCTGTAATTTGTTGTGGCACCTCACAGGACTTGAACTGATAGAGGCAGCTCACGTGGGATGACAGCGTTTGTGCTGGTAGTGTTTTGGGAACATTTGGTGGGATACCAAGTATGTGTTTCTAAAGCCACTCTTGTCTTATAGGTGCAAATCTGACTCAAAGGGCATGTAATTGCTTCTCTCATAAAGGTTTATTTTGCTTTCCAGTGTGTTGTCCAAGCACTTAAATGGCTTATGTTCCAGTTTATAAATAAATACAGTCCTTCACCTTGCTTGGTATTACAGCTCTTTCTTTCATTTAAGTATGTTTCCACTTTTTCCAATATTTCTATTTTTTCTGAGAGTTTATCATGATCATAGAGCCATGGCAAAAACTCTTGGGCCCTTCCCCACCTCCTTTATCTCTGTATCTTACTCTGTGTGTGTGTACTCTCTGTGTGGAGGGGGATAGTTTTATTTTTCCCCCTACCCCTAATTCTTGGATGTTTGATTTTTTTAAAATGCTTTCTTTGTTTGTTTGTTTATGGGTAATTACTGTCAAAATCTGTACTGCTTATTTTGTAACAGTTTTAGGTTAGTTGATACTGATTTATATGGGTATTTCTAACTGTTATTTTGTGAAGTACCCTATGGACATAAGTAGTGTGTTTGTCAAAACTGATTTTCTCTATTCAGTCTGCTTCTGGACCTTCCAGATGTTTCTGTTGGAAGACCTGGCACACATAATGATGCTCAGGGAAACTGTTTCAAGAGTCCTGGCTTAATCCTCATACCGCAAACACATTGCATTTGTAGTCCTGAGCCTGAATTTTCCTGTGCAAAGGCTAATCATTTTAATATATTTAAAACTGCAAACACAAAATCCATCCCAAGGCATGATAAACAGAAACTGAATCAGATTACCATAAGTAATGGAAATAGCTGCTGTTTGTTAGTTTAGTAACGAGGGCCTGCAGGATTTTTGAGGAGCGCTCATTATTAGCATTTAGCCTTCTCTTTCAGAGATACTGAACCCTGCAGTTCTGCAACAGTAAATATTTTCTGGGATTTTCCTGTTACTCAGAAGAGGAGAGAGCCAGGGTATTTCTGGTATTGATAGAGATTAGGAAAATTGCTCGGCTAACCCTGGAGGTGAAATACTGAGGTGACAGGAGACAGCCTGGCTGCTCTGCTTTCCCTCACAGCCCCTCTTCTTTACCTCCCGTCAGGAAGGAGTGGTTGTCTCCCCAGTTGTGTTTGAGAAGCCTCTTCAGGTTGTGTCAAGTAGCAGAAGGGTCGTTTCCTCTGTGGAAAGGAGCAAATAGTTCACTATTGCTGCTCCTTGTTTCTTCAGATAGTGAGAGAGGGGATTGCTGGCTGGAATACATGGGATTCAGCTACTAGCCCTGCTCAGCTGTTTTACCTAAAATGTCCTTAGGCCAGCCTGCTTTACCAACTGGAAAACAGTGGAGTGAATAGCTGTTAAATTGAGCTTGAATATCACTATATGACACGATTTGTTCTGTCCATGCTGGGCTGCTTCTTTTAGTAACTTTCTCTGGCCTTTTTGAGTTACAAGTGCAGTGAGTTTAGACAAACTGTCAGCTATAATTCAAAGGGTAATTTAATTTTAGTGTTTTGGTTTTTTGCCACACCACCTGGCTTTAGGCTTAATTCTTAAATAACTGCTTGTGCTTTACATTCAGAAGGTTTTAGAGCACCTAATTTGGACTTCTGTCCTGAATTTCCTTCTGTGGTATGGTCTCCCTATCCACTGATTATGCGTGAGGAGACTATGAAAACTTACTGTGATACCCTTACACATTTTTACATTTAAACTAGACAAATGTACTTTTGATAGAGAGGAGGATTTTTTAATGTAATTTTAGCTTTCCAAAATAATTAGAAGAGATCGGTATCTAATAGAAAATATTTTTGTGAAAAAGCTGGAAAATTGCTCAAGAATACTTTGCTGCATTGTAACTGTATCAAGAAACTTGATTATATTGTGTGACCTTAAAGTATATTGTGGTGTACCTGTGGTACATTTTCTTTAAGATTTACATCTGGAGCAACAAATAATCAGTGCAAATGGAAGGAACTAAGCATAAGTTAAGTAATGCTGAGTCAGATAAGTATCTGTTAAACATAGCTATGATAATACATTATTTTTGATGTAGAGTATGCTGAGTTGGAAGTGACTCATCAGGATCATAGAGTCCAGCTCCTGGCCCTGTGCAGGACATCCCAAGAATCACACCATGTGCCTGAGAGAGTTGGGATTCTTACCTTTAATCCTTGAATGTTAAAGGGAAGAAACCCAACATTTTGGGGGGTTTTGTTTGGGGCTTTTTATTTGTTGTTGTTGTTTGTTTTTTTTTTCCTTCTTTAATCTGCTTTTATTGCTTCCTTTTCTTACATTGCTGTAATATACAATTCAGGAGAAAGTGGTTGGTTTGTAGCAAATTAAGTTTTCAGTTTTTGGAATGCTCTGGTCAATACCTGTAGTTTTGTACTTTCCATGTAGTTGCTGATTTTTTTTTTTGTTTGCGTTCATGTAAATAATACTTAGGGCCTATGTGTTAATCATAATCATCAAATAGATGTTAAATTTAACAAGGGTTGTCTGATAAATACCTTTAAGGATGGAGAAGGCTTTTAAAGATAATTTTTAAAAGAAAAATGTTTTACAGTGGAGGGGATCAGTGAGTAGTAGCAGCTATTATGCAATTTATATTTAAAAGTAGATTATTTATACCTGTAACTTGTGGTGAGAGCAATTCACCATTACTTACAGAAGGGTGTTGTCATGTCTTTCCTTCTGAATTTCTTGTCAATACTTGCTTGTAGTGACATTTTATGTAGATAAGTGAAACTTCCTTTATGTGAATGAAGAATTATATTTAAGGCATTTGTTATTATTTGCACTTTGAAGCTCATTTCGTATTATTTGCTGATTGCTCTTTGACTTTTCAAAATTTCCCACCAGTCATTAGTCCATGGCATTTGAGTGTAATAGTTATTCTGTGTCTAGCCTTGTTTCCTTAGATGCAGGTGATAATCTAGTCAGAAAAGTGAGTCACTAATTTAGCCAGTATGAAGAGTGTATGTAGAGAGTTTGAAAAATAAAATAATTGTGGGTAAGAAGCGTTTCTACTGTTGTTACTGTTATTGTTAGTGGTTTTCCTTTCCCTTTTTTCTATTGTCTTGCAGGACAGAACAAAGAACTGCATTCCTTGGGCTCTTTCTGGTATTGTGTTGATTATTACAAAAACCACTGTGTTCTGAATTGAGTTTTTGAAATTACAGGATCTGAGCATATCAGAAATAGGAAGTAAACCTGAAAGATGTTGAGAGCTAAGCACAAGCAGTTGTGTGAGAAAGCCAAATCGTGTCTTTTTAATGTGCAGAAACGCACCTTTTGAGCATTTCCAGATGTTTTGCAAGATAATGTTTAATAATAGAGCATTCCTGGAATGCTTGTAATAATGTAATATTATCATGTTTTTGGTGTTGAACATGGTTTTTAGAGCATTTCTTGCATCAGTTCTCTCTTGTTATACTTTGAATGATAAATTACTACACCAATGGTTGAAATGACGCAGTACTTGCCAAACCTGCACGAGGAACTTACTAGCAGAAGCCAAGAGGAAAACACTTTTAGTCTTTAACTGTCTTAGCTGAAATCGTGACTTCTGTCTCTTTCTATCGTGCTTGTCAATAGATTTTTATACAAGAATTAACAGATTTTGCACATCAGTTTATCTGATTCTTGCTTCTGGCCATAAAATGTTTGTGCAGTTGCTTCAATGCTCTTGTGTCAGTCCTGACCAATCCAGCATACCAACTTCCATCCCTCAGGCTTTCTCTTGTTGTCTATGCATAAGATTGTGTTTGAAGTCAAAAACTCTTGAAGCAAAACATAATTTTGCCGCTAATATTGTGGTCTCATATAGCAGGCCAAAAATGTATGGGATTGGTAGATTGGTAAGTATTTTGTTCTTTGTTTTCAGACAACCTGGGCTTGGAGCATCTAAAGATTAAGTAAAACTCAGCTTTTGATTCCAGGTTGGCTTGACTGAAAATTTCAAAGTCTTGAAAATGTAAGGTTCTCTGCTCTCTGTTTTGAGTGTCAGAATAGACACCAAACTGAATTGTATTAAAAGTGGAGTGAGCGAGCAGAAAAGCAAGAATGGAAAAGGGATGAGAAACAGGAATGGAAGATACTGTATTATTTGTTGCCTATTATCACATGCAACTGCAGGAGTAAACTAGCCTTATATCATTGAGGAGCTGGCTTAGTGCCAACTCATGTAACTGTAGGAGCATGATAGGTGTGGCACACTAAAGGACATGTAATTATTAAATCTGTGGAAAAATTAAGAACCATGTCCTGTTAAGGAAGGTCTTAATAACGACTGTACAGTAGATAAAATCAAAAATTACTAAATAAGCATATATGGCTAGATATTAGTATCTGTGGCCTCTTGGTTGTTTCCCAACCTATGTCAAGTGTTTCTGCAGAATTTGGGACTGAATGTGAAGAGTGCTTGATTGGTGCAAGAGAGATGCTGCCTCTTTTCCTCATTCCACAGAGGTGTACTGGATGTCAGCTGTGTGCATGGTGCAAGGAACGTGGCGTGCACCTTAGGGAGTTTATACTCTGAATAAGGGAAGCTGGATCACCCTTTGGAGGAAGGTGAATTTCATCTGGGCTGAGATTATATTTAGAGCAGGAAGCCTCTCTCAGTCTAGTGTGTCTCTTCTGTTGAATGTCAACTGGATACTTATACAGAAGACTAAAAATGAGTTGTGAACATGACAACTGTTATATCTTGCATTACTCACAGCAGACAGGTTTGCTTTTGGTATTTCCATGAATTTTCTTTTCCTTTCCTCATCTGTGTGTTTAATTGGTTGTTTGTATTTATTTTATTTTGTTGCTGTTCATTGCAATGGCTGTAGAATCATGGAATTCAGGAAAAGACCTCTAAGATCATCGAGTCTGGCTATTAATCTGACACTGCCAGATCCACCACTAAACTGTGTCCCTAAATGCCACAGGTGCAAGGCTTTTTTAATATGTCCAGCAGTGGTGACTCTACCACTTCCCATGGCAGCCTGTTTCAATGCTTGACAACCCTTTCCATGAAAAAAATTGTCTTATATCCATTCTAAACCTCCCTGGTGCAACTTGAGGCTATTTCCTCTTATCCTCTCTCTTTTTTACATGGGAGAAGAGAGCGACTCCCACCTGGCTACAACCTCCTTTCAGGAAGTTGTAGGGAGCAATAAGGTCTCCTCTGAGTGTCCTTTTCTCCAGGCTAAACAACCCCAGCTCCCTCAAGTGCTCCTGCTAAGACTTGTGCTCCAGCCTCTTTCCCAGCTCCACTGCCCTTCTCTGGACACCCTCCAGCACTTCAATGCCCTTCTTGTATTGAGGGGCCTAAAACTGGCCACAGGATTCCAGATGCAGCCTCACCAGTGCCCAGTACAGGAGGACAGTCACTGCCCTGGTCCTGCTGTACATTGCTGATATGGGCCAGGATGCCATTTTCTTTCTTAACCACCTGGGCACGCCTCGCTCATGCTCAGCTGCTGTCAACCAGCACCCACAGGTCCATTCTGGCAGGGCCACTTTCCAGCCACTCTGTCCCCAGCCTGTAGCACTGCCTGGGATTGTTGTGACCCAAGTGCATGACCCAGCACGTGGCCTTGTGGAACCTTGTACCACTGGCCTTGGCCCATCAGTCCAGCCTTTCCAGATCCCTCTGCAAACCCTTCCTGCCCTCCAGCAGATCAACATTTCCACTTAACTTGATGTCACCTGCAAACTGACCGAGGGCGCAATCGATCCCTTCATTCAGATCATTGATAACAATGGTAAACAGGAGTGTCCCCAGGACTGAGCCCTGTGGAACACACTTGTGACCAGCCAGAGTTACAACCATGGATGTAACTCCATTCTCCACCACTCTCTGGGCCTGGCCATCCAGCCAGTTTTTTACCCAGCTAATTGTACACCGGTCCAAACCATGAGCAGCCAGTTTCTCCAGGAGAATGCTGTGGGAAGACATGTCAAAGGCTTCACGAAAGTCTGAGTCAACACATCCACAGCTGGCTCACGCTGTCATAACAGTAGATCAGCTCCATGGTCTTTCCTGGCACCAGGGTCAGAGTGACAGGCCTGGAATTCCCCAGGCCCATGTGGATGGGGTTGCATTTGCTGACCTCCAGTCACCTGGGACCTCCCTGGTTAGCCAGGACTGCTGGTAAATGATGTGGCTCTGTGAGCACTTCTGCCAGCTATCCCGGTACCCTTGGGTGGATCCCTTCCAGCCACAGGGACTTGTGCTTGTCTCAGTGGTGTAGCAAGTTGCTGACCATTTCCTCTTGGATTACCTTGGTCTCCCCTGTGTGGAACGGCTCTGCAGCTCTCACCCTGTGTAACTGAACATCACTGATTGCTCTCCTAAGCAAATCAGAATGAACTATGTTAATCCAACATCATGCACAAGTCATTACTGAGAATTGGCACCTTCTCTGTTTGCAGATTCAGACGGCAAATATTTTAGAGGAAAGATCAAAATGTTATTTATTAGCATAGGGATTAACAATATTCATGCTTTCTCTTCCTTTAACTCTTGACCATGGAGAGCAACTTGATAACCCTGCAAGACAAAAACTGAGTGTAGACTCAGTTCAGCTGTAAGTCCATGTACATACTTGTAACTGCTTGTGTTGAAAATGTAAAAAAAAAAAAATTCAGTATTTTTTGTTTTCAAAAAGTGGATACCACCCCCAACTCTCAAAGTACATAGTTCTGACATTCTACCCACCATAATTTTCTAGGAAATTAATTCTAAATAAATAACATGGTTTCCAAATTGTTCCATCTGTTATTAATAATTCTATTTTTTTAACTTTATTTAGTAAAATAAACCCCATTGAATGTTTTTTCTTACAGTCAAACTGGTGCAAAAATGATTTTGCACCACTTGTAATAGTTTTGAGAGATATGTGATATATTTGAAAAATGTAATTTGAAAATGATGCTGAGAGCCTCTCTTGACAGTGGAAGACATTTGTAATTTGCAGCATTTGTAATTCTTCAAGAATCTGTAGAAGCATAGGGCTCACCTTTGTTATGGACCTGGGAATGTTGAAAATGAAACAGACTGGAGAGATAACTGTGACGCTACTGATTATGCTGCAGGGGCCAATCCTCCAGCATAGTAAAAACATGGGGGTTTAGATGAAATTAAGGACTGCTCTGAGGGTAGACTGAGTATATGAAGAATATATTAGTGCTGATTGTTAATGCAAGAACTGAATAAAAACTGAAAAAAGTTGTTAGTGGGGCTTGCTATCAAATTCGTCTAGTTGAAAATACAGTTTAAAGAGTATGTCTGTTACTGACTGTTCACATCTGGGATATGCATAATAAAAATAACTGCTGTTGGAGTCAGTGGTACAATCTGTTATGCTATGAAGAGATTAAGACTTGGCAATTCGGTTAAGTAGAGACAGTGCTTCATGAAAGTCACTATATGTAGGTCATGGTTTTTTAGTCAGTTCAAAGGCTCTTTGTGTTTGGGAAGTGTGATCTGCATCTTGTCCTACAGCCTCAGAGTTTCTAAAGAAATGCTTGTTAGCTCTGCTTCTTCAGGGCTTTATTTTTGTTTGGTGGTGATTTTTGGTTGGGTTTTTTGTGCATGTGTGTGTGTAAAATGTAAAGCTACTAACTGTGCTCTCCTTCCATGTCTGGAAAACTGTGTCTGTTCTTCCAGCATTTAATTGATGTTTTTGTATTGCCTTGAGTACTTTCTGCCCCATGTATAAACTGTCACACTGTCTCTGACTAGTTTCTGCAGTTGTTTAAGAAACGAAGTCACTAGAAATGTCTTTCAAAGGGCTTTTGGCCAAACTTAAATCCATATTCCTGAGCTTCAACTTTACTGATTAAATATTTATAGCCATGGTTTATTGATATTGAGAAAGATTTGGCGTGAATGAAAGGAAGTAGAAGTGCAGGTGGGACTCTTTCATCACGTGTGTGGTGTTAATATTGGTTGACACAAGATGTGTTGGCTGTGCTTGTTTTTTAGTTTGTTTATGGTGTTACAGCAGTATTTTTTTCCAGATGCTACTATTAGAAACCAGTCCAAGCATATATTTATGTAGTTCAGAAATGGGTTCATATTTTAATCTGCTTGTATGCTAATTCTCTTGTCAAGAATGTTAACTACTCAATATGTTGTCCACTGTCCCTAAGAGATCTCTAAGCTTTCCTCTGTTATAAATGACTGGACACAATTAACTAAAAGTATTTCGTATTTGAATTAATTTTCTGTTTTGTGTTTTGTTTTGATTTTTTAGGTGCATTTTCCAGACACAGAGAGAGCAGAATGGCTCAACAAGGTAAGGAGAAACATTGCTCCCAAATAGGAAGGGGCAGGAGGGAAAACTGAGATTAAAATAAAAGGTGAGGCAAGAATCTGAGAACAGAGTAGTTCTAACTTTATGCTTTATACGCTTGAAGTCTCGGGTTGTTGATCCAGTTAGTCACAAGAAAGATTAAATTTAGTTTCATGGTCCTGAAGTTGTGAGTTTTGTAAATGATTTTAAGTGGCATTACATTAATGACAGCTATAATTGTGTGGAAATCATAGCAGCTGTAAACACAATCTTTAATTTTCTACTTGTCTGGGATACTTTCCAGTTACTGTAGGTTCCTGACCTACAATCTAAAAATAAATGAAATTTGCAGTTTTGATTTGTGCGTATGATAATCTAAGATATAAATCTATGTAGCTTGCTTTTTTTAAAGTCTTTTCCATCAAAGAGCATAGAAGAACATCAGTTAATTATAAAATAGTAAGAAATAAAATCAATATAAAACCTTCAGATAGAAAATTCAGATGCAGTGAAGTTCTGACTTCTTTGCATTTATAACTTATGCATGTATTTAAGAACTGTACTTCCATGTAGATTTTTTTTTCTCCTTAGACTGTAAAACAGATGTGGCCTTTTATTTGTCAATTCATTGAGAAACTCTTCCGAGAGACCATAGAACCAGCAGTAAGAGGAGCAAACAACCACCTCAGTACCTTCAGTTTTACAAAGATTGATATTGGTCATCAGGTCAGTGTCTGGTGAAGTTTTTTTAAGAGACCCTGTTTTACTTACCGTTTTCATGTAGTCTGTTCAAATCTACACAGAAATATTTCTTAGTGACACTTGCTCATAAGCCTGATTCTGGTTTATGTTGTAACAAATAAAAATGTGTGGTTTTTTTAGCAGAGGCTTTATTATATTTTGTGGGATATATGCTTCAGAAACTTGACTCAGAATTTCGAGAAGACTCAAAGTGTAGTGAAGAGCTCACAGCAATGTGATTTTAATATTGTTCATGTAATGCTTTACGTTAAGTGAGCAGGGACCGTTATCCTTTTGCCAGATGATCCAAGTGCAGTTTTCTTGTAACAGATGCCCTTCTAATCATGTTATGTGTGGAGTCAGTGACAAGGCTGCTGGCTTGGCTTTCCAAAGGACTGCACATAGCACAGTATCAAGGAGCATACAGATGTTTGTCTTCTGTTCCATCCCATGAAAGAAGGGCTCTCACATGCCTGCAGAAGAGCCTGTTTGACCAGTGCAAGCTGAGTTCCCTCTGCTTGCAATGAGTTCAGTGCTGCTTAATCTTCCCTGCATCAACCAGAACTTTACTGCTTTGAGATGCAGTTTAACAGCTTTTGTTTGAAGTTGTCTTTCATGTTCCTATTGCGTGTCATAAATAGAATTTCAAGGAAGGATTTAAAAATCAACACCTCCACACGCCCCCAAATGTTAGGAAACCTGAAATTAATTTTCAGGTGTGATAGAGAGGCATTGTTTTTCTCTCTTTGTGACTCTGTTTCACGTAGGTTACAATTCATTATGCTTTATTGCACCTTTTGTGTGTTGGGTTTATTATTTTTTTTAATTGTAAATCCTTTTATACAAGCCCTCTGTTCTGCCCTGGATATATTTGTATTACAGACTGTAGCATTCCTTTAAACCATCCTAATTTTAAGTAGGTTTTAGATTAGCACCCAGACCTCTGTATGGTTCTGCAGCTGGATTGAGTAATCCTGGACATGACAAACAGCTATTCTTACTTTATATTGCAGCCTTGATTGAGTGGATTGAGCTGCACAGCCCCAGGACAGCAGTGAGGTTTTGATTTTACATAAATTATCAGAAAGGTATAAATAGAAATATGACAATTTTTCCAGAAAGGAAAAACTCAAAAGTGAGGTTGTTAGTCATCCTCTCCTGTCTAGGGTTTGATGAATGTTTGAGGCTTGAGAGTGTGCGGTTGATATGTGTTAGTTCTGTGTGAGGAAGGGAGAGGGGACAGTGTGAACACCATGATTTAGAGAGAGAGCACAGAGTGGTTGACACAACTTCTTATGGGAATTATGGATTCTTTTCCATCTATTGTCACTAAATTCTACTTGAGGCAACTACCTTTTTATGAATTAAATTTAGCTTGTTGTTGTAGTTGCACAGAAAAGAACGCTTTGGGAGTGTTAGACATACACCTGTACAGAGAAATTGGATATTTATGCAGGGGACAGGGAAAGCTTGATTATTAAATATTTTATAAATCTTGAAGTTTAGTGGTCTATACCCAGGGTAGTTGCCAGAAGGATTGTGGTTAAGTGGATCCCAGCAGGGTAATTTTTACCCTTGAAATAAGAATTGGAACTAAATTGGTAGCCTTACTTCACACCTTTTAATGTTTATAGTAGATTCTTAACTTCAAGCATAAATGTGCCTATATTCACCTTTATTTCAAACTTAAGAGTTTAATATACTTCTGTGGAGGAATCCAACTTTTACTTGCTTCATTGTTCCAGCCTCTGAGGATAAATGGTGTAAAAGTGTACACTGAAAATGTGGACAAAAGGCAGATCATTTTGGATCTTCAAATCAGGTAAACTTTATTACCATATTTCAGTGGGGTCCATGCTTTATAATATGCACATTGTTTGATTTGCTAGTTATGTTGACCTGAAAGGAGAATTGCTTCATTATGCAAATGTAGTTAGTTCTAATTGTGTATGAATGGAGGAAGAAACTGCGTGCTGTAAATAGCATTTATCCAAGGGAAATGGAATATCAGCTCTGTGTGGTTTCATTATTAAAGTCATGTTTGTTTATAAAAAAATACTTTCCAAAGATAAAGCACTATATTTGATTTTTTTCCTTAATGTATTAATACTTTGCCATTAAATTTAGTCTGAAATCTAGGATGTAAGATTTTTTTGGTTTTTTACTTTTCTCAGTTACTTAGAGTTTTTTTATAAACATAGTATTAGAAAAAAATAACAATAGCTACAGAAGTATTTGTGCTTACTTTACCCAGAGTGTTATAAATGCCAGAATGACTGTGCTTCCTTGCTTCATGTTTCTGTGCCATTTCATCATGGCCCCTTCTATATAGGTTTCTCAGTAGCTCTACCCTACATTTAACCAAGTCATTCTCAACACAATCTGCAGTTGCAGAGTTTTTTGAAAGTTCAGTCAGTGAACCCAGCAATGTTTTTATAATTGACCATCAGAGCTCTGTGTTACAGTGACTACTTTTGCCTGTTCATGGGTTATGGAAAGGCCAAATTTGTCAGTCATTGGCAGTCCAGCAAAGAGCAGCCTTCTGTGTTCCTCACTGCTTCCCTGGCAGTAGCCGGAAGGATCATCGGGCATCTGAGCTTCAGAGTCACTTCCAAAATTTGAACGTGGTTACTCTTAATTTTGAGTTATTTGTCTAAAGCTCAGCTATGCTGAAGCCTCTGCTACTTTGGCAGAGCTGGGCAGGCCCCAAAATGACAAGAGAAAATGCTGCTGTCTCCTTCCCTGGGTTCCAGAGCAGGTGGGGGCTACATCTGTGAGCAGAGCCCAATCTTTATTAAATTGAATCACTTTATTTCTGTAGGAAAAAGACAGCTATCCAAATCAGGGATTGGTGGTGTTGGACAAAATACAGCAGGATTGACTCTTGAGAGCTTATTTCACTGGATGAGTGTGTTAGCCCTAACAGAGACATTTCCTTCAGTTTTCTCTTTGTTGCCACTTTTGACAGCAGCTGTGGGAACAGCCTCACCTCTACAGATAAAAGCCCTCAGGAAAACAATCTTGTCTGACCACAAACAGAGCATAGAAATTGTTTTTGAGAAGCTGTTTCTGTTCCAAGACCACTTCTTCCCTTTAAAGCAGAACTAATCACAGGAAGACAGAGTAAATCTAGTATTTTTATTTATTTTTTTAATTTCTGCTCATCCTCATGAAGTAGATAAAAGTAAAAAGGCCAGTAGGTTTGTACAAAAATTTCAGGAATAATGTCCTGTTACATAGACCTGAAGGAAATCTTTACCCATATGTCTCATTGTATTACCTTGCAACCTACTTAGAGAAGGGGTAGACAGCTGCAATAGAATCCAGTCTAAAAGGCTGAAATAAATTCCTTGAAGTGGTTTAAATAACAATAATAGTGCTGGGTCAGCTGGGTGCCTGTTGAGCCCTCCAGCCTGTCCCTACTGCCGTGGCTTCCAGGAAGAAAATGGAAACAAGAGCTATGGAGTGACTATCACAGCTTCTAGGAATTAAGGCTTAGACAAAACCATCATCAAAGGAAGTCCTGTTTCATATTTAAGACTTGTCCTTGGCACCTCATTTAGAAAGGGCTCTTTTTCGAAGACTTTTAGTCTGCAAGTTTAGGACCGAGAGCCCCCCTGGCCCCCAGTATCAGTTGTTACTGTTTGATGTTGTTTGCTTTTTAATACTTTGATTTATATATCCTCTGAGAGTCTTATCACTGGGATTGTCTCAGTAGTAACAGGAAGAATAAGTGTCTCTTGGTACATTTAGATAGAGAGTTAAATACAGATACCAACCCTAAATTATGTCTTACATTACAGTTTTGCAAGATTATAAAGAACAGTCTTACTGCTGGAGAAAAGTCCATCCTTTGGAGTATTTACTCCTGTAGATTTTAATGCTTTCTATAAACCCTTCATTCCCTAAAAACAGTTGAGAAGGAAAACAACCTCTCTCAACATTCGAAAGAATAGTTGTAGGAAGTCAAGCCCTGTGGGGTGTGTGGTGAGGGAAGGAAGGAAAGATTTTATTTTATTTATATATTTTTTATGTTTAAAGTACAATAATTCTTTTAAGAATCCCCTTTTATCCTACAGTTTCACTATTGTGGCTTCTTTTAGCCTTTCTACTGTCAGTTGTTTGTGGTGGGGTGTGTGCATTTGCTTTGGACCTTGCACGGTACATTTAAGTAGTTTCAATACGTCTCCAAAACTCTAGAGTATTTTTTTGCATCATCCTTGAGGTTTTTTTTTTTTTTTGGTCTGCTTTTAATTTTAATTGCAAAAGGAGTGTGTTTTGGTTTAGTTTCTCTTGTTGCTGCAAGGACAGTGAGTGCATTATGATCATGGCTTCAGAGTATTTTTCAGAACCCTTCGGGACAGGTTTTGTGCATCACTCAGGATCCAATTAAGAACTTCACTCTAAGTAGCTTGAATAGCTAATCCACAAAGCACTCACTGGAGGCTGTACTTAAAGGTTCAGTTTGAGGACCATGTTTGTGAAGGGAATGCTTTACCTTTCTCTTACTGTGGGGTTTATGTTAAAAAAATTATCAAAAGTCATATTACAGTTTAAAAGTCTAGTTCTTGATTACAATTATGGGCAAGGGAAAAATTTCAACTACTTGAGCAAATGAAGATAAAAATCTAAATAAATTTTTAATAAAAAGAAATCTTACATTTGCTAAAGTGCATGAATGTAGTAAATACTTGGGGAAAGTTAAAGGTTATGGATCAACAGAAAACGAGATAAACTCAGTCAATTTAAATGTGAACTGTAGCAAAGAAAGAAAAAAAAATTGAGAGATTGAAGAAATAATTGTTAGTAGCCTGAGTTTTTTCAGCTTCTTATGACACAAAAAAAATTGATGCACTTGAAAGAGTTTTAGGCTGCAGATTGAAACACGTGGCAGATTTTTTCAAATGTGGAGTACTTGAATGGGGAAGCTCGCTACATTGTACTGGCAGAAGACAGTTGAAAAATAGGGTCTAAAGGCCTTCTAAAAACAATTAAAATAATCCAGTGTACAGAACCACATATCACTGTAATATAGGAAATATTTTTGTCCTAACCTTTTATTTTCTCTTTTTTTTCTTCTGGATATCTTCCATGGGCTACAATGACCACATGCAGTATATAGTGCTTCTCTTCTGATTCAGTACAACTGCTGTTAATATTCTTACAAGAGTGTCCTCATTAAACTGTAATCTATCTCAGTGTTCCGTACCTTAAAGGGATCATAAGTATTTCTGGGATATTATGATCTGAATGTATAGAATTTGCTTACTAAATGAACTTTCAAGTTTATGGTATGTTACAGTGGAATTGTGGAGGTATTGACTGTTGATGGACCCAGCCAAATATCTTAGGGGATAAAACCATATTTAGCTTTATTATAAAGTTAAATGTTGTTGACTTAGTCTCCAGAAATGCAGTTTGTTACTATTTTTACTTCAGTTTGTCATCATGTTGTTATGGATTTTCAAACAAGCATGTTGCTTCCCAGTCTTCATAACTCAAATAGTTCTGATGCTGCAGAGTGCTGAGATTGAGGTTTCAGTTGCAGGTTTTAATTGACCTTGCTTCTCTGTGTCATGTTGTTATGCAATTATATATATATGTGTGGGAGTGTATTTATATATATCCCTACTATCTCTATATATAGTTAGATAGATTAAAAATAGAAATTACATCGTTTCAAATTGTGTATTAAAAGTTATATACCTATTTTTAAACTGTACAGTCACACCACATTCTTTCCAAGGAAAGCAACTGTCACCTTCCTTTGACATAGACCCCATCATGTTGTTGTCTTCCAGTTCCCCAAACTGGCCATTGAACAAAAAGGATTCTGCATAGTGCTATCTTTTGAATAGTCAAAAATAAATTCCAATGATGGGGGTTTACAGGAAAGTCTTGGTACTATTGCTTATTTCTGTTTAAGGGATTGATAAGATTTGCATTTGTTGAAATCCCAGACAGCACCACCACACACAGAGCAGAGGAGGCTCCAGATGATTTGGATAATGCATATGTGGGAGGCAGCAGCTCTCACCTTTGTTTTCTTTTGCTAGTACCTTGTGGCCATCAGGTTCAGGGGGAGGAACAGCAATCCTGCTGTTCTGCTCTTACTGTGAGAGAAATTGATTTTATATTGGCTTGAGCCTAGAATGGCCGATGAAGAGAGCAATTCCATTTTATTCACAATTCCCCGAACATTTTTGTAATAAGATCCCTTCATGCTCCCAAACACGTCTAACAGTGTTTCACTGTGCAGGCCAGGTCTGAGGAACTAATGTGCAGAAAGCCGGGCTCTGCTGCAGAGTCTGGAACAGGATGCCCTGCAGAGGAAACATTTTCCCTTTCCTTCCAGCAGTGTCTGGCTTTAATCTGCCTCATTTCCATCCCACTTGGTTCCTTCTTCCATTTTCTTTACCTGGGCAGTCTGTTCAGAAAGCTCTTCAGATTTCATTTGTCCTTCTGTTACAGCCTCTATCTTCTCAGCCAATGTCTTCATCCAGCTCATCTCTCCCTACCTGGAGCATGGTATTCAACCTGTTGGGTTTTGCTTTTAGCTCTCATTCTGTAGAATCAATGACCAATTCCTTGCTAAATCAGAGTCTCAAGCTTTCTTCCCAAATTCCTTGTTGAGTCTCAAAATTTGTTTGTTTTCAGAACCAATGTGTCTCACAGCAGTACCAGCTCTTGGAAGAAAGTTACTCAGCTCTGCTTGAACTGCATGAAGCTTCAAGGAGGGCAGCTAAAAATCCAAGCCTGAGTTGCGTGTGAATAATCTTGTAGCCTTGTAGCATGGGCAAAATAGATAGGACTTCTTTTTACCATCTTCGACAAATCTGAAATACAGGGCAGCATCTGGAAAATTTCAATCACTTGACTTTGCATCCCCAAAAATGGGATGCAAGAACTGTTCAGGGAAAAATTTGCATAATTTTTAATACATTCTCTAATTTGCTTCCTGCCTTCTCTCCCTTCAGAATGGGCTCAACTGTTTTTGGCTTAAAACTTGCTTAGAGGATCATTCAGCTCAGCATGCCCTGCTTATTGAAATTCTAAATACGACTGGCTTTGCAAGTCTATGAATATTTCAGACAAGTTTCATTTTTAGCATAACCACCATCTCTGTCTAGTGCTTCTCATGATTATGTTAGATGAGAGTGGATTTGGGTACATTTACTATCAATGAGATCTATGGAGAGCCTTCCTGAAATGGAGTATGAATTCTGTGTCCATTATTTCCCAAAAGTAGGGCGTCTCGCTTTTTTTCTGTTGTGTATCCCTCTGGAGATGATAGCAAACCTAGGTATTAATTTGAGTGATTTTGATGACAGTGGTGATATTTTGAAGGACATGTTTTTGCAAACTTGACATTGTTTTATGTTCTAATATTTCAACATGCATTTTTTGTGCATGCGCTGAGAGACAAAATACATTGTCATGACAGTGCAAAACAGAACTAACAGTTTATTGCAATTTAGTCCGTAAAAGTGAAATGTATACTTTCTTTTTTGGTTTAGTTTCGTTGGAAACTGTGAAATTGATTTGGAGATCAAGAGATACTTCTGCAGAGCTGGTGTGAAAAGTATACAGGTGAAATTCAATTTTTTGCTTTTGATTTTTGTATCACTTGGTCATTATTTTCTGATGAAATAATCTATAAGAAAGGAACTGTAGTTTTGTAGCTTACTATGTTTTTTCTCATTTGAATAGTATTGATATTGCATGATAATTTCAGTAACATGACTTAAAAGATTAAATTCCTTTAAGATGTAGAACTATTTCAAATATATAACATTTACTACAGGAAAAGCTGGAGATAATTTCACACAAAGCCAGTGTGTGATGTGTCACGTGTTCAAGTGATGTGTCAGTTTATGAAGGCGCCACAGACCTTAAAATTTCATTTAATATCTCAGTGTCAGATAGAAGTACTGGTTTAGATGCAATTACTATTAGTAGCCTTTCCTTCTGATATTGTTCCTGAGATTTCCTTAACTTTCTGATAACAGAGCTCTCCCTAAGGAGGAGAATTAACTCTTTTGCATGTGTGTCTTGACACACCTATAAGCATTTACCTGCTTTTGCTCTAGTACCTGGGATGCCACTGTGCTTCTTGTGTCACATGTGTTTACATTGAGCTGTAGAAGTAATCTACTTGACACTTTTAGGAAATTACCACCAACATGACACTGCCTGATACAGATGAATGTAATGAATTTTTAAGCCCAGCTGTTAAGTGCTTGTGTGAATTTTTTTAGGTTTGGGTGACTTGTAAAGTAAGAAAGAACTTTTATATATATATATAAAATTCTTCCATAAGCAAGAATTTAATGAATTAGAAGTGTGAGCATTGCCAGCAAATAAATTTTATTTAAAACTTGAACTAAGGTCAATTTCCTTGTCTTTTTTTCCTTCCCCTTCCACAGATCCATGGCACCATGAGGGTTATCCTGGAACCACTAATTGGAGACATGCCCCTAATTGGAGCACTATCCCTTTTCTTCCTTAGGAAACCTGTAAGCGCTTTCCTCTCCCTTTCTACTTTTTTTAGAGTGCTGATGACAGTAGTTAGAAAATGATGGAGCAAGAATTAAGCAGCAAAAGGGAAGAATTTGGGAAGTCACTCTTGTTTGGTTGAACCTTCACAGATAATCAGTGGACAAATTTTATGAATGCTAGCAGGAACCAAGATGGATAATAATTACCTTGGAATTTGGAAGTGTGTTTTGTCAAAGCTGTCAGACTTTTCTTACAAGTCTTCTGGGTAAGGAAAGATCAATGGATACCATCTAGATTGGTTGTAAAAAAGCTTTTTTTGCTGTTCTCATTCTGTAGATAAGCATGATCTGACTTAAAATTTCACAAAAACTGTACAAGATCGTTAAAACCAATGCTGGTGTTAGCATAAATTAAAATTAGAATGAGAAATTACCCACCTACTGTGAAGTTTTTGTCCTAGAAAGCAAGTGGGCAATTTCCATTACATTTACCAGTGACCCAAGTATGAGGATGGGGGAAGCACACAGTGAGATGGAATTGGAATTCAGAATGATCATGACAGTAGCAGAAGTGGAAAGGAGAGAGAAGGTCACAGAATTCAGCTGGAAAATGTGCTAGGCCAAAGTGCACGTTTGGGCAGGAATAATAGTGAAACAAAGGTGAGGCAACAAGGTCTTGCTGATACAAAAAGGATACAGCCAGACTGGCATGTGTGAACAAGAGGACAGCCCTAAAATGCTTTCAGTTTTAGGCACAGCAGTTCAACAAATCTTGTTTTATGAAAATGAAAAGGATAACAAAATACACATTGCACACTGGCTGGTGGACAATTCTTTGATGTTGTGTATGTGTGTGTGAGGCAGTTTCAGCAATTTGAAGTTCGATACTGTATCAGGAAGAGAGCTTAATAGAAAATGTGAACAATGTGGAAATTCTTGTGCTACACAGACTTCTTTAAAGAAATGGATTGTTTCCATCTCTTCCTTGCAAGTATATTTCCCACTGGAAGCTTTTCTTCAATATGTTCTAATTAAACATTAAAACTTACGATGTCAAGGTTTAACATTTTCAGACTGGCAGGTCAGAAATTACAAGTCTATGGGTTTAGACACTTTGAAGCATCTCAAATTCATCATCTTGGTTTCATCAGCAGTCTGAAACTCTGAAAAGTTGATCTAGTTTACAAGGCTTGTGGGGTAAGAGTGAATTCTTCAACTTTAGAAGGCATGTTATTTTCTTCAAAGAAATCAAATTCGTGTAATAAGTTCTTTTGAACAAATGTCCTATGATAAATTTTTGCTCCTTGTTGAAAATACAGGTTTGGTTTTGGGTGTTCATGTATGGCCTAGAAAAAATTTGTGTCATTTGTGTTACTTATGTGGCTTGTTTCATCTGTCTAGAGAAACCATGTGCGCTTGGGTAGAAAGAATGGAGACTTAAATCTTAGTAAAATATGCAAGAATTTGGAGATATTTTGAGACTGATTAAGTCAGTGTTTTTGTAAAAGTGAATTAGTTCATGCAAAACTGATAAAACATTGTTGCTCTTATTTGGAAATAGTTGAGGAAGTACATTGGGATGAACCATATTTGGATTTCCACAGATTTCTTTGAAGCGAGCTTAAACACTAGAAGATGTCTGCTTAAGTTTCACCTCATTTTTACCCTCTGGCTGAGCAGTGAGTGTAGGAAATCTGTTAATCTTCATGTTTATAGTAACAAAGTAAGCATGGCCCTGACAAGGATTGAATGCTGTCTTATGCTGGTTTGCACTATGCAATTGTTAGCATACTCTCTGATATTATTTTGCTATTTAGTCCTCTCCTAAACAATTTCCATACTCAGTACAGTCCCCAGCTCATTCCAGGGACCATCCAATAAACAAGTTAAAGCCAAACATTCTGGTTTAGAGGAGCAGGGAGAAAAGTGTAGCTGTGTGGATGTACGCTTTGCTTTTTTTTCTTTCCTATAGGAATAACCTTTCTCCATGTTCTAGATGTGGTTTGTGTTGTCTCTCTCAGTTCTGTTTTGTTCAGTCCTAATGCAGGAGCCATTCTGACACGCTCTGTGCTGGAGCCATGACCTGATCCAGTATGTCTGCATTGCTTCCCTGGGGTACCTCCTGCAGATGCTTCTGTTTGGTGCCTTCTGGGGGAGAGGTAGGAAAGCTGGCAGTGGCAGGGAGGGAGAGAGCAGCAGCAGGCATCCTTATAAGCAGTTCTGGCACTGCTCTGCTTCCCAGCATCCTGCTCTGGTAGGATGTATCCAAACCTTCCACATTTGGTATTCCCAGAGCCCTCTGCAGTAGATTTTAGCTCTCGTACCTGTGCCCAGTCCTTTCTGTCCCCGATCCGCTCTAAGTGTGATGCATCTGCAACATGCTTAGCTAGGACAACTTGCACCTGAGAGAAGAAAATGAAAACATATCAAATGAAACACCTCTCATTTGGGGTCAGTTTCTGAACTTTGGGAAATACTTTGTCCATAGTAATTTTGTCTTTGCTCCTACCCCTATGGCACTTATTAGGGATTTAGTTGACTTAGCAGGACAAAAAAAGGATGGGAAGTAGAGTGGAGTATCAGCTTGGACTATTAAAAAGTTAAGCTCTCCCCAAAAGTATTCAGTTACAAAAATGTTAAGTGTTTTTCACTCTCCTTTCATTTAAAACCTAAGGTAGTGGTCAAGGTCCAGGCAAGCTTAAGGGTAAATGGTTCAAAAAATAATCTAAGTTAGCCCATAATTTTGACAGTTATCCATGGCTGTTCAGCTTTTTCCAAGCAGACTTCCTTCCCCACCGCAGTGTGTTTTCTCCGTGTTTATTTTTCTGTCTTCTGTAGAAAAATGTAAAATAATGCTTATTATAGCAAGAACCGAGTTCTGTCCTCTTACTAGACAGCAAGTGGCTGCAGCCAAAGAAAGCTTTTCTTAAATATTTTTGTTAGAAGAGAAGAGGAATTAGTTGGCAGCTAGCATTAGATTTTGTTCTCATATTTTCCAGTCTAAAGTAACTGGCAACAATTCCTCTTGCTCTGTATCATCTGTTTGCTGGCCTTAATGACTATATAAGGCAACATGGCCTATGAGTTTACCAGTCTCTTGTTTCTGAGTAATACATGAAGTTTTTGATCTTTCAAGAGTTCTTACATCTTATGAAACTTCTTATATACTGTTTTGTTGTTGTTATTGTGAAGAAGGTTCTAAAAGTTTCATCAGCTTATAAAATATGTCCAAATATGTCAGAGATTTCAAGGGAGGGAAATATGTGCATTCTGATGTTCGAAGTAGTCTTTTAAATCTCTGAGTGTCAGTGCTGGAGAGAAGGTAGCACTGGATTAACAGTCAGGATTTGTGAGGTTCTTTGCATACTTTTCATTATGTTAACGTTGTATATATTTCCCAGATAGTTGCTTCTCAAAGTTTTAGTTATCATTTTACTTTTAGCACAAATCAGTACATAGTTACTTTGATTTTTGGTTTAGTTATAGAAGTTTATATGGCTTATATTTGTACTGTAAATGGGTAATTTTCAAAAGCTTGTTCAGTGGCACACTCAGAATTGAGGGTGTGTCCTAACCCAACCGTTTTCTCTTAATAAAAGCCAAAACCTCCCAATAAGACAAACACATAAAAATACTATTGTTCTAAAAAGAACAATGGCTGGAAAACAGGATGTCTTCCAGGAAAAGTGGGCAGCTCTTCCAGAGCTCTCATTTTCAGATTCACAGTTTTGCCTTCCCCTTGCTGACTTGAGTATTACTCTCCCTTTACTCACTTTACAGATTGGTTCTCTCCTGTAGTTCTGATTTATTTTTAAATAGGTTTAGTTTCATTTAATATTGTCTGCCTTTGGAAAACTGGCTGAATGGGACTTTAAAAATTATAAGTACTGATGAAAATTAGACTCAAAAGGAGTGCTTGCAGCAAGAATGGGTCCCAGTGAAATGGCTGGAAATAAACATAAAGTGGTTTTGTAGAATGATAGAATGCCTCTAGAACATATGGGACTGTCAGGTTTGTGGAACACCTGGATAAATGCTGATGCACAGCTACTGTTGGAATAATATTTGTTAGGAATTAGTCTTGTTGCTTATGAAATGAATGATTTGCCCTGCTACTCAGCATACTTATAATTTGCTATAACTTATATTTCTTTCAGAGATTTTAGATTTTGGTAGTTTATGGGATGTTTTAAGGGCCATCACTGTTGGTGTTTCTACAGCACCATATTCATTTCTCCCTGTGCCCTTCCATTCAACATTGTTGTCTTTCTTACATCAGTGTTGAAACTTCTGCTGCTGGAGGAAGCTGGCTGAGCAAGGTGAGCTGGCAGGATATTAAACAAAACAAGAAGTGCCCAGTTTCCTGTCCTTCAGATGTATTTTAGCAGCCTGAGGCAGCTCACTGAAGTCAGGAGAGTGTCAAGACTGGTGTGAGGGTGTGAACCAAAATGCAGACTGGTAGAAGGGTAGGAAGGAGTAGAGGAAGTGGAGAATTGGCTTGAATGACTCTGTGAGTAGCTGACACTATGGAGAACAGCAGGTGCACTGGATTTGTGTAAAGTCAGCTGTGATCCTTCTGGTCACTTCGGCTCACTTGCCTGCTCTGTCTTCTTGCCCCCTCAACTCTACATCATACCTCTGTAGCAGTTGTCTCACTTAAATCTTCAGAGAGTTACAACTGAAAAATTTTTAAACACCATTTCTGTGCAGAGATAGACCATGTTTCCTATAGCAACCAGTGGGACTACTGCAGCAACTACTCTCTGTAGTATTGTTTGAGAGGCTGAGTTTATTACATATTTCCTGGGGAGATACACTGGATAGTGTCACATATTAAATTATTAGAACAATGGCAGCACTTCAGCATTGTAGGTGGTGATGGGCTTTGCTCTGCTAACAGACAGATTGTACCATGTCTCTGTATGACCATTCACTAACAACAGAAGAGGGCATCTTCGTCCCTTCCTTGTAATGCATTCCTGAGAAGAATCACAACTTATCCCATGGAACTGTATCCTCATGGCCTGTAGTAGAGTTTAAGTTTTTCCTGCAGAAGTCTTACACTTCCATAACTTGTTTAGCAGGAAGTTCTTAATCAGCATTTTAAAATACTCTGTGGCTTCTCTTCTGAGAATTAGTAGTGCTTATGGCAGCCAAATCAAGCCACAAGGTTGGCAGTGTTTAGAGGCTGCCTTTTGTGCTTTTGTGAACTTTATTTATGGCCCCGTGTATTCTACATTCCAGTACATATTTTTCCCTTTGTAAAGGTTTCTAGGGTCTTGAGAACACCCCATGTGTATAGAGATGCTCATCACTTTTTAGCCTGTCTTTTCGTACAGGCTGCAGGGGTTTGTTTTTTGATTTTATTTTTAACCTCTTTCAATGTAATGTGTTGCATTAGTTCTCAGTACAGAGCTGTGGTAAGACATGAATTTCTTGGTTTTCAGGGAGATAACAAAATTTGTTTTCTCTGAGCAGAGGAAGAATTCTAAGAGGTTTGAGTAACAAGACACACAGACTGCTTCATTGGAAAGTATAACTGGTGTCTGGAATCCTACCTTTGTCCAGTGAGCTGGCTGGTAGAGTCTCTGCAAGGCACATCACCTCTCAGTTGCAATGTGTTGTGGAAAGACACCATCGTTTCTGGCTTCTGGCAGAATTTCATTTAGTGACAAATCCTGCACACGGTTTTTCCAGTGCCCTGTTAGTTCTGCTGCAGAGAACCAGCTGGCATTCTCTGATTTTAGCTAAACTAAAAGAATTATGTATTGCTTAAAGCAGTGACAGAGAAGGAAATGATGTTGTTAAACTCTTTTTTTAAATATGAAAATTTTTTATATTTGGTGCTTCATAAAAGATTCATCAGCTGGCAGTCCTTTGCTTGCTCCCTTTTTCCCTATAGGGCTCTTCAATTAGTTAGGATGGCAACATTACTGTAACTTGTCAGAACCACAAGGTAGGGGGTCATCTTCTTTTCTAGCAAGTCATGGCATGGCAGTGCCCAAAATGTAGAATAAAACCCCTTGTTATTTGGCTGGACTGTGGCTGGGGCCCCCCCTCTTGCCTATGAAGAAATTCTTTGCCTCATTTCTTCTCAGTCTGCCGTGTGTTTGTCTGCTGTCAGTGCTATTTCTATACTTCTGCAGGTGTAAGGATTTTTTTTGTCTGAACTGGTGTTGCCTTTTGGAAAACTCTTCTTATGTCGCAAACAGTGTATATTACTGGTCTGATTTCCTTTGGGAGCCAAGTGCAGACTCGAAACATCTTTATTGAAAGGAATGTTGGGGTGATGGCAGGGGGAGATAGAACACTAAAAAAAAAGGCAAGAAAAGAAAACAAAAAAAGCATTTCTCCCTAATACCTGTAGACTAAGATTAGAGTGTGTGTTACTGCTGGGTGCTTCTGGTAGAACTGGGAAAGAAGCTCTCTGGTGGGCAAATGCAACAAACTTTATTTGCAAGAACTTCCCTTCAAAGCTCAAACAGTGAAAGCTTGATTATGCCAGGAGTTTGAGGGCTCATATTCCTTCCAAAACATTTAATGGCTTAAGATGTATTTGCAAAGCTCTTCTAATAGTCCTGTAAAGTTCTTAGCCGTAGTAATGTTTTTTAATTTCTGAGCTTCAGCTTCAAATGGAAGAGTATTTGTCTTTAACATTTCTGAAATTGGTCTTTGTCTTTATTCCTGTACAATAAGTGGATGAAGAGAATTTCTGATACTATATGTATACTAATGGTATTTCTTGTCTAAATGACCACTCTTAGTAACACTGCTTTCAGGTTTTTTGTGTAATTGCTTTTCCATGCTTCATCCTCTAAGGACTGATGGTGGAATGAATGGGTAGCCTTGTTTGTGAGCAGAGGTGTGTAATAATCAAAATATTGACAGTGAGGTTGTACCATAGGCACTGTTTGTGTTTCATGTGCTGTGTTGCAACCTTCTGAAATGCTTTTAGTCACATCAGTGAAAAGTATCAGTTCTCAGTGGCATCTCTTAGGTTGGTCTTGGTTTTCCTTTGAGCTGTGGCAGTTAATCCAGAAGCCGCTGTGATAAATGTTTCAGTCCAGTGCAGGAGATGTTTCTCAATGCTGAATTTCAACATGCATTGTGTCGCTCAGTGCATTTATTCAGTGAAGTCTGTTTAGGAGACAGCACAGGACTTTGCTGTGTTAATTGCTGTATGCAATACACTGAACAAAACATGAAAACAAAAGGAAATGCAAATGTTTTCTCATTTGCTATTTAGTCTGAAAACATCATTATGTAAAATTGTTAAATACAGGATTCAGGTATGAGCACCTTAGGATAGGGACCACTTTTTGAGGATGTTATGGTGTGCATTTGCCCTCTAATTAGCCTGTGAATAAAGAAGAAATAAATCATAAGTTGGGTTCTTTGTCTTAAAGCAGTATAAAATTACTTCTTCTAGAACCTTGGTCGACTGCATAGATTTTTAGAGTGTCTCATAGTGGACAGTCAAAACTTGTGATTAGAACAAGAGAATCAGTCTGAATGCTCAAGTTGTGGTTAGTCTTATCAGCTACTACCAAGCTACTTGTTTGCTATAATACTTAAACATCTGTGGGTTCGCAGGATTGAGGAAGTAGTACAAAACTGAAATTATTCACACTAAGTTGGACTTTTCATCCTTGTTCAGTTATTTATTTCTTAACTTTTTTTTTCAGATTTAAGATGAGGTGGAGATTTGAGAATATATACTAATAATTTGCACAATTAATTTTCAAAGAAGAATGGACTGAAATTACCTTAGTTTTCCTAAATGTAAATGTTCTGTATTCTATCTCACAGTTTGTTTTTGTAGAACTGTACAACTAAAGCTTACATGCCAATGTAAAAGAACCCATTTTATAACAAATTATTTTCAACAAGGGTTTTTTTACATTTGGAAATTAAAAATCTCATCGCTTTAAATAGATAATCATGTAGAAAAAAAATTAGAGCATCTCAAAAAAAAAAAAAGACTGTTCAGTATACTGTATGAGTTTTAGCTAGGAACTTACTCTCTTCTGAAAGGTATTACTGCCATTTAGCCTTGCTAGTATTCCATAAATAGATGTGCATTAGCCTTTTCTCACAAAAATAATCCTGCTAGTGCTCTAATAGAAAGTGGGCAAAACTAGTTGTAAATGAGGTACTCTAAAAAAGACATAGAATACAAAGTGGTACTGCAGCCAGAGGTAGCTTTGTGCTTTCACCTGAAGAAGGATGAAAGTCACCAATCTCTGTAGAACTGCTGAAGAATTTTCACTCTAGATTCTGACAGTCTGGTTTCATATATAACAAATGTATATGGTCAGGTAGATGGCTTAGTCTGAATTTAGTTTCCCTCACATAGGCATCTAGTGTGATTCTCTGTAGAGAGGGGACATCTGAAACAGGATCTCTGACTTTTTGGAGAAACTACTGGGCAGAATTATTCCATGATGGGAAAAGATGGAAATTTTCTGCCACGAGGAAGACGAGTCCTACCCTATCTGCAGATCTGCAGCTGTGGAACAGATTTGGGGCCAGTGTAGCAGAGGAGGGCCTGGGAGCATCTGAGCCAGCAGAGCCTGAACTGCACTGAAGCACCAGGAGAAAGGGGGAAGTGGTCACTACTGAGAGACTCCTGGCCCCTCTGGGCCATCCTGACCTGTTTCCTCATGAGGTTTGCACCTGCCCTGGACCTCAGATTCAGAATGTTGTCAACTGTTAAAGCTTGTCTGACCCTCAGACTATTACCCACTGCTGTTCCTCCATGTGGGGATCAACACCTCTTCCAGAGGAGATCTGGGAAGCATGAAACATGACTGCACGGCTGTGGGGGCAATTCAAGGGCACAGGGGCTCAGGTTGTGATCCTGGTCCTGCTGGGAAGGGAGAAGAGACAAAAAAGTGATTGGGAGTAGCCAGGAGGGAGTCATGAACAGGAAATCATAGTTAACCAAGCCAATAACCCTCTGTGATCAGAAGCCTGGCTTGGTGGATGAGGGAAGAACTGTGGATACAGCTTATCTTGATTTCAGTAAAGCTTTTGACACTGTCTTCTGCAACATCCTCATAGGTGAACTGCTGAGTACAGAGTAGATAAATGGGCAGTGAGCTTGGTTTATAAGTGGCTAAACCCTTCAGGCTCAGTGAGTTGTGGTCAGCAACATGAAGTTTAGCTGGAGGGCAGTCAGTAGTGGTTTACCCAGGAGTAAATACTGGAGCCAGCACAAATTCATGGCTGTGCTGGATGGTGGGACAGAGTGTACTCTCAGCAAGGTGGCTTGCTTAAAACTGGAAGGAGTGCTTGATACACCTGATAGTTGTACTCCTATTTAGAGGGACCTTGACAAGCTGGAGAAAGGTGCCAACAGGAATCTCCTGAAGTTCAGCAAATGGAAGTGTAAAGTCTTGTGCCTAGAAAGGAATAACCCTGTCTGCCTCCCACGACAGGCTGGGTTCTGACTGGCTGGAAGGCAGCTTTGCTGGAAAAGATACAGGCTGTTCAGCTGGACAGAAAGGGGAACAGGAGTCAGGAATGTGCACTTAGGGAAAAAAGGCCAACAGCATCCTGGGCTGCACTGGGAGAAGCATTGCCAGCTGGTTGAGGGAGATTTTCCCTTTCTCCAGAGCACTAGTGAGGCACATCTGGAGTGCAGTGTGGGGCTCCCCAGTACAACAGAGACGGGGACGTGCTGGAACAAGTCCAGTGAAGGGCCACAAAAATAATGAAGGTACTGGGCGTCTCTCATGACATCATGCTCCAGTCCCTTCATCATCTTCATGAAGCCCAGGATAGCCTTAGCCCTGTTTGTGGCAAGGGCATGGAGCTGGCTTGTGTGGATTCTTGCAGTACGTTCCATGATATGTCTTGCCTTTTGTTCTGGAATATCTGGGTATTACATCTTACTTTTTTCATTGAAAGGATAATGATTTTCTTTTTTTTCCTGCTTAATTGTTTGTTACAGGGAGGCCTGGTAATATTGTTCATAGGTAGTATTGTTGAAATATTTTGCCACTGTTACAAAGGTATATTAAGTAACAGTGCTCCTTATATGAGTAAATGCTTTTATGCTGTTATCTTTACTGGAAGTATTCACAAAGGAGATCACTAATTAAACTACTATTAGATCCTTTGTAAAAGAATGGTATGTGCTATTTTTAAAGAAGAAAGTGAAGGCAGGGTGATGATTCTTGTCTGTGAAAATATGCAACATTTGTTCTTGTAGAGATTTGTTGTTTTATTTTAGCACTTAGCTGAACCACCACAATTAGTTTCTTAACTGAGGAAAATCAATATCCTTTTCTCATGCAGTTATGGTTAGATTGGGTGAGTTGGATTTGGAAACATGGTGGTAACTGGGTGGGTTTGGATTTGTTTGTTGCTTAAATATTTTGTTAACTTCTGTGAAGTTAATAGAAATCATTCAGTGGAGAGAGAACTAAGGGAACTCAGGTCTGTTGGTTTTGTTATCTAGAATTAGAATATTATAGGATCGAAAAGGATGTTTTAAATTAGTTGTTAAGGCCAGCAATCCTGAAACAGATTAGGTACTTTTATACAGCATAATATTCTGCCACGATTTTCAGTGAAGGAAGTATGTATGATCTAGCAATGAGTTATCCCTTTTAATTATTTCTGAGGATTTTTCTCACTTTGATACTTAATCCTGTTGATACCTTTCTTCTTTATCAGTGATAGAATGAACTTGTGCCTTGAAAACAGCCTCCTCTTATGTTTGCAAGCTGTTATCACATCTTCCTTCCACCTTCTTAATCCCAATTCTTCATTCTTTCTGTTGTCTTCTAGATTGCTTATTTTCCTGGTCTCATGTGGGATTCTATGTCAGTTTATTATAATTTGCAAATTCATGTTAATGACTGTTCGTCTATAACAGGTCTATGGTGGCTCTAAAAATACTTCTCCAGAAAATAGGGCCACATTTCTTTATTCTATATTGATTGTATGGAGTAGATCCTGTGTACTTGTGTATATTGGGTGGTGTGTATTTATATGCATGGTGGAAGAGTGGATAAGAGAATGGTGAAATTCTTTATAACTTTTAAAAAAGGTGTCTAAAAATTCTTAAGAATGGAAGAGGGTTGTTTTGTTTGTTTGTTTAAGAAGATCCTGGAAACTGGTTAACTCTCCACTGATCAGAATCTGGGTTTATTTCTTCAGTGTTATAAATTCTAAGTTGCTTTTCTTTTTTTGTTGTTCCTTTTTTTTCCCCACTCCCTCTTTTCTCTGTAATTCACAGCTTTTGGAAATTAACTGGACTGGACTGACCAATCTTCTGGATGTCCCAGGACTGAAGTGAGTACACCTAAAGCAGTGTTTGATATATCTGCGCCCCAGTAAAGCCCAGAAAATGTGAAGACCATTAACTGAATAATTTTTAGTGACTCTGAGCAGTTCTCTCTTAATGTAGAATTATATGAAATTGCTCAATTTGCAGAAGGTAGTGATTTCATTACAAGTCAAAGTATACCAAAAGTATATCTAGTAGGTCTTGTTAAAAATACTTTGAAAATATAATTTTCAATATACTTCTTTTAGTGTTCACAGCCTTTTCAGATTTCCAGAATCTTGTGAATTTCCATCTCTTAGGACAGCAGAAAGGCACAGTGTCTTCCTTTCATGCCAGTGGGTTCATGACATCTTGGCTCTTGGCTTTGCATACCAATCCATCTCTATTTGCTTGAGTAAGAGTAGTTACTAAGTTAAGATTATTCAAATTAAATAAAGTTTCTAATATCTTCAAGTGCTTACTTTTAAAGCTTTCAGTTTATTATGTGAAGATCAAATGGAGTAGCAAAAATATTGACTGTATATAGCTATAAAAATGCTTAGCTTATTCAGAGCTTTTCCTAAAACCACGTGATAAAATCCCAAATTAAAAAGCATCAATAGAGGTGCAAATCAAGCTGCTTTGAATCATTACAATACTGATAAAGTTAAAGCCATGAATATATTCATAATTATCAGGTTTTAATAGTTACCCAGGGGCTTTTTTAGTAGGCGACAATGGCAAAGGAGATAGTGGCAGATCTGATACACACTTGGATTTTGTGACTACCCCCTTTTATTAGATCCCATACTCTCAGGAGTTGGCTGACTCCAGAATTATTTCTATTGTTTCAAAACAGGAGTTTGAATTTAGGTATTAAATTAATCCCTTAGTAATCAAATTAATCCCTTAGTAATCAATTGCACGACCAGAGTGGGTTTTGCTCTCCTTAGACACCTGAAGCCATTGCATGGAATCACAGCTGAACAGTTTGAAATTAGAACTTGCATTAAGTAGGTTAATGGCTGCAGGAACTGCTCATGTTTCAAGCCTGCTTAAGACTGTCTCTGAGGAAAGAGGTTTTCTTGATGAGTGAGAGAAAATGGCTTCCAAAATGCTGCTCCCGAGTAGTAATTCGCTCTTTTGATATGACTAAATTTACGTTTAGTACTTAAGTTTGCTAGGCTCCTGAGATTCACATCCTGCTACATATTTGCCTGACTGCAAACACAAAACTCAGATGTAAACAAAGTCTCTCTAAATATCCCAAGTTTATGGTTTCCAGAGCAACCAAACTTGGCCACACATGCACAAACTGGTGCCATCTAGACGTGGTAGAGTTTCTATAGTAACTGTAACTGAGGTGACTCATGCTCTGCCTTGCCAAGAGGTTTCTTTAGTGCTGTATTTGTTTTTCTTATCTGTATAGATAAGTTGTATATTTTGGTATGGCAGCTTGACATATTGTAGTTGTTATAAACAATGATGAACAAGAGATTGCTGCCACCACAGGTACCTTTGTAGTCCTACAGCTGTTGGCTGCACACTAAACTGCTTATTTGTAATCTGTTTGCAAATGTCTTCTACTAATTGAATTTCTGCATTAGCTGCTGCATGCTTCCCTGTCAGCAACTTTCATTGCTCTTCCTATATGACTCCACAAGGAGAAGGACACACAAGTAATTCATATTCCATCAGTAGTATAGCTTGTGGAGAAGTGGAATTAAAATCTCTGTGTGAGGAGGACCCAGGCTATGAAAATACTCAAGTGCTCTCAGAAGGGGATGTGGATGATGGGAAGATGTTGGGGTTGCTTGAGATACAGGGAAAACACTCTGTGCAGTCAGGGATGTGCTGTCTCTGCAGTATGAATAAAGACAGCGCAGGGAAAATACACAGCTGATAAAAATTGATAAAAATTAAGTAGAGTTTAGTAGAGAGCAATACAAAAGAGTAGGCAACTAACAATTATTTTTCTGCAATGAAATTGAGCTTTTGAAGACAGTCTAATAAACTGTGTCTAGTAAACTATATGAAACATTGCACACTTCTTTCATTTTCATGAACTGAAAAAATAATTGTACAAAGAACCATTGACTAAAGTTTTATGATCCTTAGGAAGCTGTTTTTTAATGATGCATCAATGTAAGGGTTTATATTGATGCATCAGCATAAGGGTTTATATTGATGCATCTTTCTCTGTTGTTTGGTCAGTATTTTCCAGTCTATGTTAAACAGTCTGTGTTTTCCACAGGTCAGACCACTTACTTTAAGTAACAAAAAATGCAAAAGATTGTCATTTTTGCCTTGTATTCATGAAGAATACTTTGCATCCGAGAGCACCCCAGCTGGCTAATACTAGATGAGATTTAAACAGCTTGAAAGCATCATCTTGTTTTAGAATTCATTTAATTCATTAGTTAGTTGCATACAATCTTCAGTGTTCTTTTTCTACTCCCTATATTTAAAGTTAAGGTATCTGCTACCTTCTGGGAGTCCAGTTTCTCTGCGTAAAACTTGGTGAAGCTTCGTTAATGCTGGCTCATTTTTCTCAGGTGTTTTAGTGAAATTCAAGTGTTAACATTGGGATAAAATTACGAGAATAAACTCTGGAATCGGAGTTGGGGTTTGGTTCTGGCATAAAGGACTGTGAGTCCTCCCAGTGCTTGGGCTGTGTTGTGCTACTGCCTGTTTCTTTCTCTTACTTAAGGAGATTTGCTGTAGCTCTGTTTGAACATTAATCAGTCTCTGAACCTTATGCTAGTCTAGAGTAGGTTTATTTATGTCTGTGGCTTATTTCATAAAGGCTGTTATCTTGAGAAAATACTAGAGGAGAACACAGCAGCCTTTCTTTCAAGGCAGCTTTGGTTCCATTGCTTTCCTTGCACTGCTCCTTTGCTCTCTGCGGCCTTGGTCAGTTGGTTTTCTCCATTAGGCATCTGTTCTTAAGGGACTGAGCATAAAGGCAGAGCTTTCTCTTCTTGCCAAGTAGGGACACTAACAAAGGCAGAAACAAAAAAGCTTACCTGATCTCTATACTAGAGTTTTGTCATTAGACTTGTATTTTGAAAAGTGTGAGTGTTGCTTGTGTAGTTACCATCACTTCAGCTTGGGTTTGGTTGTTTTTTTTTTCCTTTTAATATTAAGACTGGTTGAGATGTTTATCTTCAATTTTTGTGTCAACTCTTAAAAAAATAATGAATTCTGTTTTCTTGGCTCATTTCAGAGAGTTTAGCATACATAAATTGAAGACTAGATGTTTGGCAAAATGAAACTTAAAAGTTTGAAAAGCAAGATGTTAAAATGATGGCTAAATGAAGCTTCTCTTCAGATAACGTGATTATCTTGCAGTATTTGTCTTAAGAATTACTGAAACTGTGAATTCCTAGGGTTCACGTAGAATGAAAATCTCTGCAAATGTGATTGGATAAGGTCCACATGCAGGGAAGGGGAATGAAGACTCTTTAGGGCAGATGTGAATTAGCTCACAGAAGCGGAGAGGAAACTTTTTTCCTCTGAACAGTATCTTAACATTATCCACTGTTTCTTCTTCCTAACCAGAGGCCTGCACAAACCTGTCCATTGATTTTGATGCAGCCTTGAGCTCTTTCTGTTCCTGTTGTTCTGAGTACCATTAAAAAGTCAGCCATGTTCCATCACGTAATGTAGTTATCTGGGTTTGCAGTGGAAGTGGGCAGCCAAGGGGATGCAGGCTGTACAAGTTGCAAATCTCTGGCATGAAAATTGGTGTGCATTTCTAATGGGCCAGGTTGTATTTAATGGGTTCATTCTGTTGCCCATCTCTAGCAAAATATTAATTGCTCACCACAACATTTTCTTTCCAAATGAAACTGTAATATGTATCACATTTCACTGCAGCTTTTGTGTTTTTATATGCTAGCTCCTGAGTCAGAGCTACTCCCAGCTTCAGATTCAGTCTTAGAAAAACTTCACAAGTTGCTTACACACAGGTGCTTCATCCAGAAAATGTTCAAAGTGATCAAACATTATCTGCATCTTGATTTCACAAAGACTGTAAAAAGGGAATCATGGAGTGTATTTAGGAGGAGAAATCGCAGCTCCACCAGCTTTGGTGAGAATGCACCTCTGCAGTTCAGAGTACTTTTATAATTACCTCTCTGACCCTTTGTACATTCTCCTGGGACCTTCCTGGGTACTTGTGTTCCGTGTTCTGCTTTTTGCCCATGTAGGCAGTGTGTGTAACCAGTGCTGTTGGTCTGACAGTGAACTGATCTGTTGGCAGTTCAGACCTGAGCTGGGTGAACTTGTAGCTTAGGAAATTGTTCTCGTTTCTGTGTTTGTGGAGGGGTGTGGGGTTGAGTTTTATGATTCATTACCAGTGTGGTTGCACTGCCACTCCCTTTTCACTGAACAAAACCTGTTTTGCTTCCCTAGGCTACGTTTTACTCAGCCATGAGCTTGTGTTCTGTGTGTCTGTGGTTTAAATGATGGTCCTCCCAGCTCAAGAGGACAGCTGGTTTCGTAACAATACAGGAATGGGTAGCCAAACTTCCAAGGACACTTAAATCATTATTGAAATATAAAAGTAAATAAACAGTTACCATCTGCTTGGTTATATGCAATGCAGGCAAGAGAACTTATGCAATAGCCTTTTATCCTGGCTGGTTTTAAAAGGCAAGGGTGAGGGGGAAATTGGCTGTGGCAGGGAAATGGGAACTTTAAATTCATCCCTGTGGTTTCTGCTATTCAATGTCAGCTGCTTCCACCTGGTGGCCATTTGGGCAAGAATCCTTTATTTTAAGTTTACAAACCAGATGTGTCTTCTACTCCCCCAGAAAAGCAAATATTTTCTTCATTTAGGTTGTTAAGCAGCAAAAGGAGTATTTTTTTTTTAAGTAACTGAGGATTCTTTTCTCCAACAGTGGCCTATCAGATACAATAATATTGGATATAATATCCAACTACTTGGTCCTCCCAAATAGAATTACAGTCCCCCTTGTCAGTGAAGTGCAGATCGCTCAGCTGCGGTTTCCTATACCAAAGGTAAGCATATTTCTGTTAACACTAATCCTTGGGCATTTTGTTTGTTCTGTTGTGACTGTTCAAGACAATCTGTGTGAATTTCTAAGTAGTTACTGCAGTGGTACAAGTTACTATGAATCAAATCACTGATAATAATTGATTTAATTAATAAACAATTTCTGTGAAGTCAGTGTTTCAAAAGAACACCAAGAAAGATGCATTTATTTATTTATTTAATCTGTTTTGCTGGACTCTTAAACATATTACTTGCTACAATGTAGTTCAACTATATAGATTAAAAATTAAGTACCATATGTTTTATATTATCATGGAAAATTACTACAAGTTTGCTTCACTAAACAGTTGTTGCTATTTTTTGCTACTCCCAGAAACCTGGTGTTTCTTGATGCAACTGACATGTTTCTGATGGTTGATGACAGTTTTTCTTTTCAGGAATCCCTTGAGTGCTAGGCCTATTGTGTGTGTGTGTATCTGGTATCTTCTACTTACAGTATGTCCAAAATAAGTTTCATGTTAAGGAAATGGCAATGGAAATTATAAAGCATCCATTGTGTAAATTATGATGACGTGGAATTTCAGATTATTACACAAACTCATCTTTTCCTTTTTCAGGGTGTTCTAAGGATACACTTTATTGAAGCTCAGGACCTGGAGGGGAAAGATACTTACTTAAAAGGGATTGTCAAAGGAAAGTCAGATCCTTATGGAATCATCCGTGTGGGCAACCAAATTTTCCAAAGCAAGGTCATTAAAGAAAATCTCAATCCAAAATGGAATGAAGTTTATGAGGTACAACCAATAAAAATACCTTGTTGTATGTTCTGTAAAGAGTTGTCTTCTAAAGATTCTTTTGTTAAAGAGGATATTTTGGGGGTGTCCTCAAGGAGCTTCTTGATGTCTCCCTCTAGAAGCCCAAAGTTCTCTAACAAAACAGAAATTCTCCATTGATTTACATACTTTTTTTTTTTTTTGTCTAGACTGAGCATCAGTAATTCTGAAAAACTAGTTTGGGCTTTTAGAGCCAACATTAACAAATTTCATCTGAAATGCTCTTAAAATTGCTCTGCTCATTAAACTGCAGTTTTTTAAAGTAGTTGCTTGCTGATGTATTTTATTACACAAAGGTACTGCAGGTTACTGTTTTACTGTCACTATGCCATTTAACCAAGCTGGTCAGTTTTACTGACAATGCCCTCTCACTGAACTTCCAGGCTTTAGTGTATGAACATCCAGGACAGGAGCTAGAGATTGAGCTCTTTGATGAAGATCCAGATAAAGATGACTTCCTTGGAAGGTAAATGTTATGGAGAGTATGTTTTTAGGTATTGGAAAGAGATGAAATCTTGTAATTTTTCTTTAATTAGAATTTTTATTTTATTGCAGTTGTTCTGCTATCTAATTGTATTTATAAATCAATTATCTTGATGGTAATTCCCTAACTACTTCAGATATGTAAATATCTTTATATGAAAATGTGCTTGGGTGTTAATATACACATCTATATGTTTACATCTTTTATTAAAAAACAAAGTAAGTATTGTAGGTACCCAGAATTGTGCCCTAACTGCTTTAATGTTTATAAGGTGGCACTAAGTCTTAATTCTTTCTTCAGACAAAGTTAATATAGTTTTATAACTGTATATCTTCTTCATCTTCATCCCTTCTAAATGACTGTCTCAAGTTTATTTTTCTCTTAAGAGCTGATTTTAACTATTTGATTAAAGAAAAAAGTCTGCTGTAATGCTTTCTCAAACACAACTCACTTTTCAACTCCATAGGCCATAGGTGTTTACCCAGAAACATTTCAGGGTTTTAGTCAGCTTCTTTCTCTAGTAATTTGTCACCTTTATTTCTTGAAGAGTTTTGGAACTTCCCATTGTTGTTTTCCATACAGAGTAGAACTCCCTTCCCTTTCCAGCTCCTTCTCTCTTAACAGGAGCAACAGTACCTACTTTTCTTCTCATTAAAACAAAGTAGGTAGAACACAGGCTTCTTTTTCTTTGTACTTTTCTAATCTTACACTGAAGTGATGGTGGGAGGAAGTGACATGATGTGTACATCAGTACTAATAAAATAAAAGGCCAGACAAATGTTGTGCACTGGCATGCGGTTGTCTGCTCTGCTAAATTTTTAGCAGATTCATTCCCTGCTACATTTTTAGCTTGTGGGAACTAGAACTCTCCTAGACACTGCCAAAGCATGAATTTGGTCATAGCATATGTCCAGGTGCTGTTTCCAGTGGGTAGTTTGGATGTGGTCTCTGTTTTGAGAGTTGGG
Organism: Edolisoma coerulescens; assembly: GCA_013397115.1. Taxonomy (NCBI): domain Eukaryota; kingdom Metazoa; phylum Chordata; class Aves; order Passeriformes; family Campephagidae; genus Edolisoma; species Edolisoma coerulescens. Next base: position 1,890,423 of record VWZW01003558.1, on the reverse strand, counting down.
TCACATATATGTGAGTCATACTGTGCCAGCTGCCCTTGTGGCTACAAACTGGGCACTAATGGAGGCATATTTTCTGTTCTCCTGCACTCATGATTGTTCTGCCATTTCATTCCCTACTTCTTCTTTTCTTAGGGGCTAAAAGAATAGTGTTCTGCTCCTTTGGTCTCAGTGGAATCCTGGATACTCAGCAAGCACAGGGTGGTTTGAGTTCTGTGCTGCGTCTTTGGTTTCTTGGCTAAAATCTTCTTTTTCTCCATTTTTCTAGTTTGATGATTGATTTAATTGAAGTTGAAAAGGAGCGTCTTCTGGATGAGGTAAGCAAGTTCAGTAAGTTTTGGTTACAAAGGCCCATATGTTGTATATGTAGTTGTTCTTGCATTATTTTTTCCTGGGCATAGTTCCTATATGTGCAAGAATAACCTCAGTGCTGCAGAAATAGATTCCCTGATGATCAGTACAGGTTTAAGGGATATCTGAACTGATGAAATCTGAAAAATAATGACATTCTTTGTCTGTCTTGGGGTTTTAAGATCACCTCTATGCAAATGCAAAAAATATTAACTTATATATTTGGTGAGAGGTTTTTTTTGCAACAGAATAGTTAATTGCTGGGTTTAACTATTATTAGATGTAGCAGACTAATTTTTGTCCTATATCGAAGAGAGATTTTATAGGATCATTGTGCAGGGTTTGTATTCCCAGAACATCTTTACACAACTTAAAGAATTTCCCTGGTATTTTAAAAATACTTTTATCATGTAGTGTAGAGGTTTGTCTGGCTGTTTTTGTCATTCTGTGTTGTAATATTTTATGTGAAATAGGATATTTTAATGGATCAGATCTTTTCAGGTTGTGTGGACTTCAGCTCTGAGAGATTCCTGCTAGACTTTAGAGTTTCCTAAATGTCCTGAAAAGCAATTGCAATCATATATTTGTTTGGTGCCAGATTATTTCACATTACTTTGATTAATTTTCAGTGGTTTACTTTGGATGAAGTGTCCAAAGGAAAGTTGCATTTAAAACTGGAATGGCTCACATTGATGCCAACTGCTGACAATCTAGACAAGGTATTAAAGGAACACATTACTTTCATTCTGATTTTAATTGTTTTGGGGTGATTTTGTTGTGATATTTTTGTTTACTTGTTACGTATGTAACCATTTCTCTAGCTGCTATGAATTTGGAGAAACCTGTAACTTTATTCCAAGCTCTCTGTCTTTAGAAATCTCAAGCCAGTCATAAGTGTCAATGATTTAAATGAGATTTTAAAATGCTTTTGTGATTCTCTTCTTTTCTCTTAATGTTACTGTTTGAGAATATCTGTTAACATTTCATTAATCTGGGATATAAAGCTGGATATGATACTACAATCTGTCCAATCTAAAAAAAATAAGTAGGAAGTAGGGTGCAAATTTCCATGCAAATGGTTTTGAAATGTCTCTATGAGTCTTGAAAACTTACTTCTTATGCTTCATGCTGTGAATTTGTGAATGTTTGCTTTTTGGGAGATGGGGTTGTTTTTTTTTTTTTCTGAAATGGGACAGAAATAATAATACTTGATTTCCAGAAAGGCTTACAGTGTGTTTTTGGTTTAGGTGCTAACAAGCATTAGAGCTGATAAAGACCAAGCTAATGATGGGCTTTCATCTGCATTGCTTATACTGTATTTGGACTCAGCAAGAAATCTGCCTGTAAGTTACATTCCCATGGATACCCTTCTGTCACAGAGTCTCTTGAGTACTCCCAGCATGTCTTGCTTGGTAGTATGACACACTGCTTTACTAACACACATTGTGCCATCTTCTCTATAATTTCTCTCCTTTCAAGATGTGTAATGTAAGGTCCACTTTTTTAGTAGCATAGTATTATAGCTATATATTTAAGAAACCATTACTCTTTAATCAGTGTGATTTTCCTTTAAAGAATGCTCCTTTCCTGGACTTGAAAGGCTGCATGATTTATTACACAATGTTTTCCATAAATTGTATGGGATTAGCATGAGGAATTTTAAGGAACTAACTGGGAAAAAACCTACTTCCATGAGTTCAGGTAAACTTGCTTTGGCTTAGGGTATTGCTGGAGATTTGAAGGTACTGAAGTCCTCATCCTGAAATTAATCCTGTGCACTTGATGTCACAGTGCCAGAATACTTGTACAAGATTTCCATCAGATTGTTCTTTGCAGGATGGTTTATTTGCTTGTGCAAAACCTAAAAATAAATCATGTTTTCTCACACATTTGGTTTATCCTATGGGTCTGTGAAATAACTTGTTTTGGAGTTTATTTCAGGTTAGTAAAGTACTGTTCCTGGTTGTAATTGATAGCAGTAATAAAGTTAACCCTACCATAAATAGATATGTGAAGCTTAACTGAGTTTTGCTGGTTTCCCACATTGCTATTAGATGAGAGGTTCTGGAAGTGATGACTAAAATACTAATCAGAGAATACAAGTTTTCAAGCTTTGGATTTTTTTGCATGCATTTTGCAGATTTGTCTGCTGAAATTTAAGTTAAAATTAAGTTAAATCAGTGTGGTAACAAATGAAACCTTAGTAGCCCAAACAGTTTACATGACTGACTAGTGATTTCATGTCTGTTCCAGGGTGTATAGAGCAGAGTTTGGAAGTAGTATTTCTAGGCTATTTTAAAAGCTAAAAAGACTAATTTGGAATAGATCCTCACATATCTTTTTAACCTCACTGTATAGTGAATTCAGGCAAACTCTGTAACTTAGCAGAAAAAAAAATAGAATTACTACCGTACAGAGTAAGCAGTAACAGAACAGAAGAGAATTATGGCTTAGCATCAGTTTCAGAATACTGCAACACACAGAAAAAGTCTGTCTGCCATCTGTTTTGTGTACTAGATTCAATTGAACCAATTTATGGATCTTCTTGTTCAACTACTGAGTTCTACTGAAACAGTTACAAATTTAATATGTTTGATAAAATACACTAAAGCCTCTTATTTAAAATAAACAGGGTAAAGTTTTCTCATACACCAGTTCCAGTCTTTTCCATACAACTCTGATTCTCTATATTACATTCTCCAGCAAATACTCTGAGGCTTTGTCAGAAATTAATTTTTTGTTTTAAACAAACATTCTCTAACATTGTCTCCCTCCTTCGGAAAGATTAGGATGCAAGTCTTGAGTTCCACCTATTTTTGCAGACAGTATTTTAATTTCAGTACATTTATTAAGTAGATCTCTAAACTCTTAGGGCATAGAAAGGGGGAGCTCTTTGCACAGAGCTGACCCGTTAGGAAATTTGGGAGCAGCATCCGAAATTTCCTATTGCTGCATCTGATATTCTGTCTGCAGTTCAAGAATTGCCTGGGTGGGTTGAGAATGATGATCATAGTGTGGGACCTGTTTAATCCTCTTGACTTTTTTCTTCCTCTGCCAGCCCAGAGAAGCAGTTGCTACAAATGACTCAGTATTTAACTTCAAGTCATTTTCTTTCCAGTATTGTAAAGAATATAATAGCAAGTAACATGGAACAATTGAAAATTCCATGTACAAGTTTACAACAATAAAATAATATGATACTGTGTTAAATTAAACTTTTCAAAACCAGATACAGAAAGACTTCACAGTTAGGTGAAATAGGGGGAAATACCATGGGAAGACTTTTTTATGCCTGAGAACTGAAAAGGTTCCTGTACATTCTAGAAAGACAATTATAATTATAGTAAATACAGCTTTTTTGTGTCCGTAGGATTCTAATATGGAGCAACATTTACAAGACTAAACATGAAATTTGCTGGCTTCTCATGTTTTGCTCAAGTTCAGTGGTAGGGGTTGTGTAGAGCAATAGCAAATTAATCTCTTGGATTGCTTGGATTTATGGAGAAGAGAGAATTCAAAGAGAATGAAGGGTTAAAATTACACTGACCTTTATAACAGTTTGAAGACTTTTGTGCACAACTTTAATGTTAGAGTGAAATGTTTTCAACATGAATAATTACTTTTATTACCTTGAAAATTGCCTTAAAGTAATGCTTACCACTGGTCCATTTTAGATCACGTCTTCAGCCTTGTTTTGTTCAGTTAGAGTGTTGAGTTACCCCAACACAGGCCTTTCTTTTGCACAGGTATATCATAGTTGTGAGTTTCTGGCACACTGGGATGATTTATCTGAAAAAGAAATAGAGATGGTGTAGAAGGCTGGTCTCTAAGTTAGTAAACATTAGTTGGATCTGCCATACAAATCTGAACTACCAAGAGTGTACTTGGAAAGTGGGTTAATATATTTGAATAATTAATAAAAACATAAAATTCCGAAAGCATTCCACCTTGCTGTGCTACAGAAAGTCATTTAATGGATAAAACTATTTGTAATGACAGATATTTACTTTTTGTTACCTGCTGTTTTCTCTGGAATCCTTTGACTGTTTTCCTTAACTTTTTTGTGTAGTAAAGCTGCTTATGCATTCATTCTGCCACAATCCCATCACTCTGCTTTCTCCTTCCATTTCCATCTTCCTAAGAGTATCTACGAGGGAAACTTTGGGTGTGGATACTTAAAAGAGAGGAGAGCATCGGGACTAGTCTTTTGTGAAAACACTACCTCACTCTATAGAGCACTATTTGTGAGTTCTCTGGTATTGTTTGTATTGTACCTTTTCTCTGCCAGAGTGTGGATTAGTGCTACTAAAGCCACTCACTCTAGTGGAATGAGAGCATGCAATTTGTTTTCCTGCATGGTTTCAACTAGTGTGCATTGTTTTTGTGCTATTTTTATTGCATTTTAAAGGCTACTTAAATTTCATTGATCAGCATATCATTGGGTAAGTAATTAACCTTTTATGATAAAAACCCAAGATAAGTTCGTTGTAAAAGCTCTTACATTTAACTTAAATTGCTGATTCATTGAGAAATAAAATGCATACTATCCTAGCACACTGTGTGCTGGTTAATTGTTGGCTTTTATTGCAAAGAAATTAAAATAATAAATATTGCAACCAACATCCTTGTAGTTTCTTTAAAAGGTGACACACTTAACGTTTGCAAGAACTTGCAACCTCTCCACACTGGTTCAAGTTGCTTTAAAAATGGGTGTAGTTCTTTGTGCTTCCCAAACTATAAATTCCCTTGTAAATTCTATTTCACTCCATGATGCTCCTTGTTTTGCAAATTCCCAAGCTCCTTTTCTTTTTTTCAAATTAGTCTGTAGTTGGGAAAATCCAGGCGAGAGTGAACCACCAAGTAATACTTTTTGCTTGAATTTAATGTTACAAAATTACTAAAAACTGATGAGCCTCTGAGTATCTTACACTTAAATCTGGAAGTACAACCCTGATATCTTCAAAAAGACTGAGAATCTGTTCAGAATAAGAATCTTTTTGCCAGAGAGAGGTGGGTTTGTCTTTGGAGATTGTGCAGAAAAATGTGTTACTGGCTGGCTACATCATAATCCTTGATTTTAAAACACCTTTCCAAAGCCCAGCAAAACCCTTTTCCGTGGTCCTTTCTGTTAGTTTCTCTGCAGAGCTTAATTTTAAAGTATCCAAAATGGTATAACCATTCTAAAATCTTGTTGAAAATGAATGAATGAGAAAGGCAATTCATAACCTATGGTTCCATCATCTTGGTGTTAAAACTGTTAAGGAGTTGCTGTTTCCTTTAGTTATACAAATACCAGATACATCTTTAAAGTAATTATTATTAAAAAAAAAAAAAATAAAAATGCAGGATTAAGGATGTAGCCCTGATAATTTTTTGTGGATCTTAGGATCTTTCCGTTAGGACAGGTTGTCTATATAGAACAACATTTATTTAGAAATTGGACTAAACTTTCCAGATCCCTGGGTTGATTGTGAGTCAGAGTGGAACAGCAACCATTCTAAGAAAGCCAGGTCTGGATTCCCTTCTGAGAACCGTGAACAGTTTCCTGGGTGCTGATCTTGCTGTGAGCACGAGGAGGAGGGTTGTGGCTGGAGGCCAGGAGAGAGGAGAGGTCTGTAGCAGCCCAGGGACAATAACAGCTTCAGCAGTCCTAGAGCTGCACTTGTTCCCAAGGCATCCTTAAACATGGGCTATTGTACAAACATTCACACCTGCAAGCTCAGTCTTTAACTGACATGTGTCATGAGTTACTGGGGGAGGGAAGTGTTAAAAAGGGAGCTCACTTCCTATGAGGAGAGGAAAATCCTGAGTGCTCCCTGTTCCTTTCTAGAGAGTTTATTGACTGCTGCAAATCCAGGTTTGTGACACCAAATTCAGACATTTACCCATCTAAATCTGATTTAGCTGAAGTTAAGGAGTAGGAATAGTGTTAGTTTAATTTCCAAAAGTAACACTAGTTTTATAATAATCAATAGTTCATAACGATTTTGGTGTCTGTATAATATATAAATTATCCATATTTTTAATGAGCTCTTTCAGATAGTGGCTGTCTTCTGGTTATTGGGTGAGGAGGCACTCACAGATACCCCAAGCAGCACTTAGTGAGTCAGAAGTAATGAGTCATACTCCAAAGCACATTGAATCAGGAGCTGGCTGAATAACAAACCAGTTTGTTAGTTGTATAATTTATATGTTTGTTATTAGGATTTACTGCAAATGACACTGGCTGTTAGAGAATTCCACTGTGTCATTACCAGTATATTTCTTGGATAACCTGTCCTCTTTTCCTGTAACTGCAGAGACACTCAGAACCGTACCAAGACTATTTTGTCATCCAAAGCAAGACCTTCCCTTTTTAAATTGAATACCCCCTTTTCTTCTCTGAGTCTCCTTCCTCCCAGCCTTTCAAACACCATCCTTGTGGACCTGCAGCTTCTCCCCTTGAAACCTGAAGTCTGGCTTAAACATATTTGCCCCAGCGGATGTCCCTCTTGGCCTATCCTTGCTATGATTCCAGAGGAATTGAGATGTGTTTAATATCCAGGACTCAGTGGTTGCCTGCCCTTATGTATGATCACATAGGTTTGGTTTTGACTTTCAAAATTCTTTGAAATAATAGTACAGGAGAGAAAAGATATGTATTGAATATGCAGGTACAAATGGGAAGGAAAAAAGTCCAGTAAGTTGAGTGGCAGTTTAAGATTCAAAATTACCTTGGTAAGTTGCAGATGCCACCTGAAAAAATAATGTACTTCTCTGTAGAGGACAGTCATTGCATCCTTATAAATGTGGGATGGAAATAGAAAGAAAGAGGTTTGAAAAGAGATATTTCTACAGAAGGAGATTTGTAGTCATGCTGTGTCATATTGCTATGAAAGAAAACACTGTACTCTCTGTAGAACCAAGGAATGCAGCCTGTGAGGTGTATGGCCTAATCCTTCTGTTCTCCTTACCAAGGCCCTGATTTTGGCTGTAGCCATTTAAGGTCTGGAGCACAGCACTGATGATGAGAGGAACAGTAACCATGGCTAGCAGAGGAAGGGAGCTTAGCCTGAGGAAGTAAATCATGGAACCACAGAAAGGTTTGGGTTGGAAGGGACCTTTAAAGGTCATCTTGTTCCAACCCCTCTGCCATGGGCAGGGACACCTTGCAGTAGACCAGGTTGCTCAAGGCCTTGTCCAACCTGGCCTCGAACACTTCCAGAGATGGGGAACCCACAACTGCTGCAAACAAAGTGACACTTTTATCTTTGTCAGAAAACAGGGAACAGTGCTTAAACTCCAGCAATGAACCTGTCAGGCATTTAAAAATTTCCTAATGAAAAATAGTTAAGCATTAGTTTTAGTGAGCCTAGGGGTAGTGTGCAGTCTCCATCTTTGAAGTTCTTTAAGTACAATATTAAGTTCCTAATGTATCAGATAAATAACTGCTGAAAATTCCTTGATTTTATTTTAAGAAAAATAATGTTTAAGAAAAATACCCCACAAAAGTAGCCAAACCTTATTTCTGATTCTCTGAAGTTTAAGAGTTGGACTTGATGTTCCTTGTGGGTCACTTCCAACTCAAAATATTCTGTGATTTTGTGCTGGATATTGTATGTTCATTCTGAACTAGAAATTTTCAAGCAGGGTGCCAGGAATCTTTGGAATATATTTGCCAACTTGAGGATATGACATCCCAAAAGAAACTGCAAAAAAAAAAAATTCTGCATAAAGGTTAAATCTCTCTTCAAATTTTAGTCACTTAATTTTCATTTCAGAAAAGCATTTCTTTTGGCAGAGCATTAATAATATCAGTTCCTGTTCATAAACCAGAATGTTTTAAAAGGCCATTATGCAATTTTTATTGCCACAATTTACAGCTTCTAAAACATAATTCTCCCTTAAAACAAAAATGTCCCTAAAGAAAAAGCCAGCCATAAGTACACTAACTAGAAGTCTGTTTTATTGGTAAATCTTACTTCCTGAAATTATTTCTTAGGAGCTGAATGCAAATTTTCTGTGAGATTATTGTACATGTGTCACTTAAAAAGCATTATATTAATCTTAAAATAAAAAATCTCCTTATTTAATGAAAAGCAGCCAGAGGTTTTGTCCTGCTAAGTCAGTTCAAATTCCTACTGTTAGTGTATGTGCATGTCTTCATTCAGCTGAGGAAAGTAGTAGACCTTCATTCTAGTTAGCATGCAGCATTTGCATCATTTTCTGAAGAGGCTTAAAGAACTTTGACTTTTAAATTGATCTAAGTCCCTATCAATTAGATGTTGTAATTTCTCCCATAAAAGGACTCCTTTGCATAATTACTTGACTTATCATCAGAGAAGCTTCTGGGTTGTGAAAATAGGCTCAACCAAATTTCAAAAAGGTTCATTCAGAAGGCAGTTCATAAGGCATATTGAAAATATTGTAGTCGTGCTAAAAACCAAAATATTTTGTGAATTATCTTTATTAGGATTAAAAAAACATGATCAGAGAAATACAAGCAGACTGAAATTTGGTATATTAGTTTTAAAGCAGAATCAAAATATCCAAAGGAGAAGAGGGAAAAAAAAAATTTTGTCAGACTTTTTTGTTGTTGTGGTGGTCCTTCATTGTTTTGTTTGAAAGATGTTGGTTTTTTTTAGGTTGATTTTTTTTCCCCCTGCTTTGTCCCATGTTGTCGTGTCATAATTAATTAACCTAGTGAAATTGCTTCATTGCATGTTTTATTAACCCTTCCTATGTTCATTCTCTCCTGACTTAAAAGAATAATCCATTAGAATTTAACCCTGATGGCTTGAAGAAGGCTGCTGTTCAGAAAGCCCTAAAGGTAACATTAATGTAGTTGTCCATTTAAGGTCACAAAAGTAATTGGAAATGCACGAATGCCTGCAACCCTCCGCTTCCAACACTGGGTGGAATTTCTATTGCCAGATACATATTTAGTGTAATTCTGTTTTACTTGAATTTAATTTCAAGAAGCCACTGTCAAGATGTTGTTAAAATGCTGTGGTCTGTGGTAATTTGAACTCTAGATCAGAGTAGGGGAGTACAGGCTGCTGTAGAAGACTGGGGGAAGAGTGCTGAGAATTAATTTGTAGTAGTAACTAAAGAATAAAGCTGACATGAAAGCTAAGACATCTTCTACGTACTGAGTGATACCCTATCACTCAATTCTGAATGACTGGTTTGGAATAATCTTGTTCCTGCTAGATGTTTTTAGAAGGTTTTACATCTTTTATATAACTGCTAAAGAAATTTAGGCCAGCTTTTTGGTAGGCAAACTTGGAAGAGCTAAGCCACATGCTCAGCTGGAGGAACTTGGACAAGGGACAGACTTCAATAGACTGTCAACGACGAGTCTGTCGGTAGCTGGTGTTAGAGGTGCATTATTTGTGTGTGTACACATTGCTACCTTCTTAATGTGAATTAAAATTACTCATATTTATACCTCAGCCTAAGTGACAGGGCCTTTTGCCAACTCCTGTAGTTTCATCATTTTATGAAGAAAGTTTCAGGCACCATTTTATGGACAAAGAAAAAACGAAGATACGTCACCTACCATTTTAAAACACTATCAGTTGCAGTGTAATACAGCTTTCTTTCTGTTCTGTAAACCTTTGTATTGTTTTTATTTGAGAGCTAAGTATTTTTTTATCAGAAATCATAAAAAAAGAAATGCAGTGTTCATCCAAGAAAGGAGTGCTTTCTTAACAGCTCTGTTTCTAAAGGAAAGTATGGTTCTAAGCAGTATGTCACATTAAAGTTGAGAATTGTTAGTGCGAAATGTAAGTTCAGATCAAAAAATGTAACTAAATGATGCACTTTCTTAAGTTAAAAATACAAAATATTTTAATCACTTGGTTTTAACTGTGACCTTACATGCATTAAGATGGTTTTAACTAACTTTCTGTTGATATACCTGGTTTTCCTACAGGGTAGAACTCAAAGTAACCATGTATCCTACATTTTCTAGGCTTTTTAAACTGCATTAACACCTGCTTGAGATGATTAACTTTCATGTCTAAATTTTCTTTTTGACTTAAATTGTTAGGTTAAATTGAAATTAATGAAAGAAACATATAGTTGGAATGTTCCTTTGCATATATAATTTGTTTCTAAACTGATGTTTGTTTTCACAGTTTGATGTAATGCTATACAGCTGGTGAGCAAGGCTCAGATATGGCAGATGGTTGATTCTCTAATAAAGAGTATTTGGTAAACTGTAGAAATATCCCTCACATACATTGTAGTGCATATTCTTTCTCCCCAAACTGAAAATAGGGAATATCAGTGTCCTCTTACCACATCCAATTTAATAGTTCTACAGCAACATAAAGTTCCTGAGTCTGTGCTTTCTTCATATCTCCCATCTGCATGCAGTATTCATTTTGCAGTTTTAACTATGCTTCATTAGCTTTGGGGATTGTAATGCTCATTAAAAGACAGGAATTTGCATCTTATCAGTTTCATTTAAAGAAAATGAAAAGGGGTCTAAAACTCCTGCTTATTAGTGCATTTTGCTTTAGCATATTCAGGTAGTTGGATGGCTTTGTGTTGATGTGTTCACCAGCCACTCACCAGTCTGCCGTTCCAGCCGGCTGAATAAAATACTGAGAATAATAGAGAAGCATGTAGTAGAATGCAAATGATTTGTATGTTTAAGATGCAAACATTAAGTTTCAGAGAGGAGAGGTTTTGCTTTATCCTGAAGGCAAAGTTTTTGCTTTTTCTTTACCAGTCAGGAAAGAAAATAAACAGCAATCCCAACCCACTTGTGTTGCTGTCAGTTGGACACAAGGCGCAGGAAAGTAAGGTAAGTTCCTACTCTTTAGACTTGGCTCTTTCTTCACATATTTGGTAGGTCTGTGAGCTTGGCATTTGGCTGCCAAACTGTGGAGCACATACACAACACTAAGTTGACACCAGAACTGAAATTGGCAACAAGCAGCCAAGAAGTGAATGGGTGCTTATGCAACTCAAACTATCTGTGAGCAGAGATAGGATTTTTAGTCATTTGTAGAAGTCTTTCCACAGTGTTGCTTTCCTAAAAAACAATAGAGTAATTAAAGCTCTGAATTTGAACCCTTTGCAGCAGACCTGAGACAGCTTTGAGTTATCGAAGAAGGCGTCATCCATGTCTTGTTCCTAATCAGGTGGTCTGTAACAGATGACAGTCATGAGATTGATCTTCGTGATGATCTCTCTGATTCTGATCCAAACCATTCAACACACCTGTCATCCATAACTAACCTCTGTGCACTCAAATAGCTCATTAAAATAACATAACAACAGCAAAATGATTCCTGGATAGCAGATATGTGCAATGTAGGTGTGAATTGCTTCTTTTTTTTTTTTTTTTTTTTTTAATAAGTAGAAGTGTCAGTGAACCAAAAGGAGAGGACATCAAATTTTGCTTCTTCATAACCTGTCAAAAATTGTCACAAAGCCTAAAGAAAAATTATATACAGTCTTAGTTTTAATAGAGAATGGAGATAAAAATACAAGTCCTTTGGTCGTGGTGACAGCTTTTTTAATGAGCACTTACTTCTCTCTTCCCCTCTGCTTTCCCCTCCCCCCACTAATGTATTGCTGAAAATTGTGAGATTTGGCAGTGAACTCATCCACATGGCTAATTGGAGATAAGAAAGAAAACTATTAGTTTCTAGGAGTTTCATTGAGTTATGAAAGCCCTTTTAGAGTAGTGTGAGAGGAGAGAGTGTTCTATCAGTTCGTGTCCTCTGTGTAATTTTATATGTGATATTATGTATGCCATGGGTAGATCCTACTTGGCCATTGTTGAAATATATGAAGTTTCAGACATAAATTTTCATAGAATCATTAAGGTTGGAAGAGACCTTCAAGATCATCCAGTCCTACCATTAACCCAGCACTGCCACTGTAACCCCTAAACCCCATGACGCACCACCAGATCCAGGTGCCTCGTGAACATGGTGACTCCATCACCGCCCTGGGCAACCTATTCCAATGCCTGACCATGCTGAAAGTGAAAAAATGTTTCTAGTACCTAATCTGAATCTCCCTGTCTCAGCTTAAGGCCATTTCTCCTGGTCCTCTCACTGTAGTTATGGCAGAAGAGTCCGTCCCACACCTCACTCCAGCTTCCTGTCAGGGAGGTGTAGAGAGCATGAGGTTCCTCCTGAGCTTCCTCTTCCTGAGACCAAACAACCCCAGCTCCCTCAGCTGTTCCTCATCAGACTTGTTTTCTAGACCCTTCCCGAGCCTTACTGCCCTTCTCTGCACACACCAAATAAAATACCAAAATGAAAAATTTGCTCATCTCTTGACACCGCTTCTGTTAACTGTTTTATAAGTAATGTGCTTCCTTTTTTCTCAACTTCAGATTAGATATAAGACCAATGAACCAGTATGGGAGGAAAACTTTACTTTCTTTGTACACAATCCCAAAAGACAAGATCTTGAAGTTGAGGTATGTGTTTTACTCTCTTTAGATACCTTTCTTTTCTAAGATGTTGCAGTAGTGACATTCAGACATTAAAGGGAGTTACGAAATGAGACTCAATATATTGTCAACACCATTAAAATTATACTTAAAGTATTTGTTTTAGACCAGGCAATGAAATGTTTATTTCCATTTACTACTATAAGGAAGAAAAACTGTAACCAGACTCTCACATGAATAACATAGTTAATGGTTGTCTTTTCTAATTTAAAAAAAAAAAAGTAAATTTGGTGTACCAGCTTGGAGCTAGGAATCTTTCCTCTCATACCAAGGAAGTATTTGCTTTATCCAAATACTGTATCCCTTTACACTGTTGACATGTCATTTACATAGTTCAAAGAGACTGAAGTGTGATTGAGGACTGTCTTAGTCACTCTTCCTCTAATAGTTGTGGGAATTAATTTTCACACAGACAGCTTGGAAACCATGGAGTTATGTTGGTCATGGGTCAGGTAGATGTAGATGTGATGGTTAGTTTTCTGTCTTACTTTTGCTGTAGAACATAGGGCTGAAGAAATGAGGCATTGAGTATATTTGTTTTTACCTCCTTCAATGTAATCTTAAAATCAGGGAAACTTGGTTTAAGAACAAACTACATTCAATATTGTTTGTAATTTTTGTTTTAAAATAAAAACGTAATTTCCTTCTTTGAATTCCTACAAAGCAGATGATACAAAGTGACTTAATTTCTGTGTTTCTTCAGGTGAGGGATGAACAACACCAGTGTTCTTTGGGCAACTTCAAGCTGCCTCTAAGCCAGTTGCTAGAGAGTGAAGATTTAACTATGCATCAGCGGTTCCACCTGAGCAACTCCGGTCCCAACAGCACTATAAACATGAAGATTGCACTCAGGGTACTCTAAAACTCTTCCCATTGTATATATATCTGAAAGCATTTTTAGGGCTGTTGTGACTCCTGGTCTGCCAGCGTTTTGAAGAAGACATTGCATTCCTTTGATGTCACCTGCCAGGTGTCCTTGGTTGTGCAGTGCTATCAGTACACAGAGATAACCTCTCATTTAAATACACTCCATTTGAAAACTGTACAATGCTCAAAATGAAACAGTAGTCACCGGCATTAATTAAAACTGAGGTTCCCTGTGGTTTTAGGTTTGGAAATCACATTTGGAATCTGAATTCCTTCAAATCTCTTTTGAGCCCAGTGGGCCACAGATCAGTGAAATCTCCTTTAGATAGAAATGGAACTGAGGTTTTGATGGTTTTAAAAAATAAAGTGTATAAGGAAAGGAAGTACCTGCATAGTAGTGGAAAAATTCAAACCAGCTTTCAAGCATATTGGAGTTTTGAAAAAAAACTTGCATACCTGAAAGTTGGTTTGCCTTTTTTCCCCATCTAAATTATTTGGTTTAATAGGGTAGAATGTCTCTTCGCAAACACTGTCAAACTTCTGTTATTTTTCTTTCTAAAGCACTTTGTTGCTTACATGTAATTAATAAATTAAAGTAACCAAAAAAAGAGAAAGTAAGTACAATTAATGAGAAAAAAATGTGATGTAAAATTAAATTTCAAAAGAGTAGAAGAAAAAATTACAGAATAGCTTTCCAGATGGCTAGAGCTGAAAAGTAAATAGCACTTGCACCAGAAGTGCATAGAATATGGGAAGGGAATAATGAGGAGAATAATTCTTAATGAATGGAGAATTTCACATTGTTTTATAGTTACTGCAGTTGCCATGAAGAAAGTGGAGATGTGTTTTGTCATGCAAAGCACTTCATATTGTAGAGTTAGTAAGTGTGAATGTTCTTGGTCCTGCTTTAGTGTCTTAACTTTACAACTTGTCACCAACCAGTACTCTTGTAGAAACAAATTTGTTCCTGTTTCTTATACTGCAAAATAGTAATATTATGTGTATTTTCCTGTATCTAGGTCCTTTCTCTTGAAAAGCAGGCAAGATCTCCAGATCATCAACACTCAGCCCAAGTAAAAAGGCCATCTCTTTCCAAAGACGCAAGAAAATCATCTTTTAAGCCTCAGGTTCCTGTCTCGCCAACACCTGATCCAAACAAGCCTGTTCCAGCATCCCCAGTGACTGATAGTGATAAAAAGACTGATACAGCTGATAAAAGTCAGCCTCCCAATGCCAGCCCGCAGTGGCCAACAGATCTCAGCCGAAGCTCCTCCAGCCTTCATGCCTCCAACTTCTCCTGCTCTCCCAGCCACCTCTCGGTGAAGGAGCCCACGCCCAGCATCGCCTCAGACATCTCCCTGCCCATCGCCACGCAGGAGCTGCGCCAGAGGCTCCGACAGCTCGAGAAGTACGGCCCTCACTGCTTGCTTTTGCAGCACGTCTAAGCTGATTTACAAAGAATGTCACCAAAGCAGGAGTTCTTAGTTCTCATTTCAGTATATTTTTTATTGTTCAGTCATTGAGATTTCTGCTTCTTCCTGGTATCTGAGACAGATTCTGCAATTAGGAGTTACCTTACCATTGTGATCATCTGCAAGATAAGGTCCCACTTTTTCTCATAGCTGCACTTTGTAGTTTCATGGCAGTAGTTGCCTGTTTCACCCCTGAATCCCATTAGCATGAATTAAGCCAATTAAGCTGGAAATAGTTGGTCTTTCTAAATAACTCAGAGGGATAGTTGACTACATAGAATGCTAAATGGGTAGTCAGTTACTATGCAGTCAGTGAGGATTGCTTCAGCTTTCCTAAATGCTTTAATTTTTTTTTAGTTGCCTCAGAGGGCAGCTATACTTACCAAGTACAGATAGCTGAGCAGCCATCCTGCTCTGAATAGGAGACTGGAAACCATTCATTCCCCATTAATGGAGCTTCTCTGTGAATCTAAGTAGAAAGATTTTATTTTTTTATTTGTAAGGGATTGAACCAATTCATCTTTTTCTCTGTCATAGTTCATAGAATCAATTGAGTCATAGAGGCTGGACAGAATATCTGGTTGGTCATCCCTCTGCTCAAAGCAAATTCCTCTTCAAAGTAAGATCAGGTTTCTTGGGCCATGTCCAAACAACTTTTGATTATCTCCAAGGACAGAGATGCCATAAACCTTTTCAGCAACTCCAATGCTTAACCACTGCACTGTTAAAACGTTCTTCCTTATTTCTACTGAAATTTATCTTGCTGCAACTTGACAATGGCCTCTTGTTATTTTACTGTGTACAGCCATGAGGAGTCTGACTTGGTCTTCTCTAAAGTGTCTCTGTTAAGTAGTGGAAGGGCTGCAATTGAGTCTGCCATTGGCTGTCTCTTCAATTTGTGCAAATACACCACCTGCTTATGTGCTCCAGACCCCCATTTATCTTTATAGTCCTCTGCTAACTTGTCTTCACTTTGTCAGTCTCTCTCCTGGCCCAACACTGAGTTAGACTTCGTTAATTGTGTCAGACTTGTAAATACTGCTCCTTATTTACACAAATATATATATACACAAATGTTGTACTTTCTCATTTGTTAGGAGTGGTAAAGCTACAGGTAAGGAGGTCCTTTATTGCAGACCACATGTTTTTAGATGCTCTGATTATTATTTTTTTTTATTTTAACTAAGAAAATACTGAAGTTAAATCTTCATTCTATTTTTTTTAAAGTGAATGACTTGAGAATTTTAACAGGGCAATCACTTCGTAGTAGGTATTCACAAAAGAGGCACTCTTCTCCCTTGAAGATAAGATACCCTTCAGGTGGCTGAGAAATGGCAAATATGGCACATCTGTCCTGTGTGAGATGGGAAATACTCATAGTCAGTTCACACGAACTAAAATGAGCATTTCACGGAGATGAGGGAACTCTACAAATATTAGCCATTCTGTAAAACACAAATTCTTAAGCATGGTGCTTGCTTTTTATTTAAACATGACCTATATTTGTAAGTGTAAATTGATTCTAATCTTATTTTCATTGTGATGCAAGCTAGAGGAAAGTAAAATAGTTGTGTTTATACTATGATTTGAGCTTTTATGATAGCAAGTGGATTTAAGTTATCACTGTTTTAATCCCAAGAATATATATTTTTATGATAAGAGAATTTAGAAAAGAATGAACTGGTCTTCTAATTGGCTCCTGGCCCTAGGTAAGAGTGGCCCATGGCTGAGGTTTTCATTCCAGTTTGCACTATTACTCTTTCCAGTTTCCTAGATACTGCTTTGATAATTATTTTAGGGTAAGCAAGTTCTTTACTCATAATAGCTTTCAAAGTACTAAGGAGCAGCTGACCACTAAACTGGCAATACCTGGCCTATTTTGGAGAGCAGAGTTGAAGGATAAGAAACTGATGAGGATATGCTCACACACTTAAATGTGCTCTCTTCTTTCACATTGGTCTAAAGAAGTTAAATGGATAATATATGATTTCTGGAAGACTGCTCAGTTGAGTCTTACTTTTAATATGCATTTTAAAATCTAAGCTAATGTTCTGCTTTTTCCTGCAGTGGAACAACTCTGGGGCAGTCTCCATTAGGACAGATTCAGCTAACAATTCGTCATAGTTCACAAAGAAACAAACTGATTGTGGTAGTGCATTCCTGCAGGTGAGCATACAATACACAATTTCTTATCTGTGCATATTTCTTTATAAAGTTTGTCATATCCTGACTTACTCTTAAGTTGATTGGTTAATCTTTGTTATTTTTAAAACAATACATGCATAAATACGAAAATATACAGAGCTGTACTCAGAATCGGTAAAAACTTTGTGGAAGATTTTGCTGTGATTTTGTATTTGTCTATTATGCCTCTGTCAGATTTTAAATGAAAATGACATGTAAATTTTTATTAGCAGTGTCTGAAAGCTGTCTCTTAAGAGACTGAATTTTTCATGGAATGACCAAAACACGGGATTTTTGAAAAGCCATATCTAAACTTCAAATTGGAATGTAGGAAACATTGTATTCCCACCTCTGCTCTCTGCTTACCAGTCATCTGGTCTTCTACAAGTCACTGTACATCATATTGTGTGCAGGGGAACTGCTTTATGTACTAAATTAGGTGATAGCAGTGTAGACACTTATATTCAGCAATGTCTCATTGATTTTCTAAGTGCTTTTTCTTGTTTTTCACTTTCACAGAAATCTAATAGCGTTTTCCGAAGAAGGGTCCGATCCCTATGTGCGAATGTATTTACTGCCTGATAAGAGACGATCGGGAAGAAGAAAAACACATGTATCAAAGAAGACATTAAACCCAGTGTTTGATCAAATGTACGTTCTAAATTATGTGTAGTAGTTTTATATCGTGTGATCACAAAGCTGTCAAGTCAAGGTTTCTGTGCTTACTGAATGGGTGAGCTGTTGGAAGTTCCTGCTTGTCACCATTAGACTTGATCCTACCCTTCTCTTCTGCTGTAATAGCTCTTCCTATCCTTCTATTCCCTGTTATCACTACAGCCCTTTTTGCTGTTAGCAGCCACTTCTGCCTTTCCTGCCTTATCCTGCAGCAGTTCCATGCCCCTTGTGCTGGTAGCTCAGCTGCAGGATTCACTCTCCTGGCAGGTGGTGAGAACACAAGTGCCTTTAGCTGACCAGTACTGCTGGTCTCCCTTCCTGCCAGGAAGCTTGGCTGGCTGATTGCCTGGCTGATGCTGCCAGCCAGTGCCTGTGCATGGTCACATTGCTCAGTCACTCGGTGGCACTTCTCAGCATCCAGGAAATCTCCTTGTAGATTATATCCCAGCCCATATGTTGGAAGTTGTACCAGCTTGTGCAACATTATATTGCATAAAAATCCTTATCCTTGCACTCACCTTTTGATTGTAGTTTCCCTCACATGTCTGCCCCATACTCTCCCACCCATCACTTTTCAATAAAGACCTTTCTCTGCAGACAGCAAATGAACGCAGGGAAAACAACATTTCAGTCCCTTCTGTCCAAGTCAGATCTGTAAATCATTAGTTAGAGGCTCCAGGAGATTTTCTTGGTAGTGCAGCTCTCTCCTGTTTATTCCAGGTAATAGATTTATTTCACCGTGCCTTTCCAAGTAAAATGTGTTGCAAAGCAATAAAGCTGTTTAAGAACTGTAGTGAAAAATAGATGTAAGTTGTGGTATAACCTTGTCCTGACTTTCTCTAAGTTTCAGCTCTAGCAAAGAAATGCATTCTTCCTTAAAAGTTGATACTTTTCTCTAGCATGCCAGGAGAGAAAAGGAGCTCTGGTTATCAAGTACCAAGGATCAGTAAGACTGACCAGTCTTTCCCTTTTGGAGAATACTGAGCTGTCAGTACAGGAGCATTCCACATTCTCTTTTCTCTAGAGTCAGTGCTTGACCTTTCCCTTGTTTTGTCTTGTTCATGTGTTTGTTTTGTTTTACCAGTGACCTCTAGAGGCCAAAGGTAACAGAAGTCCCAAACACTTGATGTTGATATTGATCACAGTAGTAAAGAAAAATTATACGCAAAACATTGGGATGTTTTTCTTCATTCGTCTCAGACCTCATTTTTTAATTAGGGGAAGGAGATGGTTTGGTTTTGATTTGAGTGGCTGTGTAGCTGTTCAGCTGCAACTGACCTTGTACCTCAGGTACAGAATTCCCTCTAAAGCCTCTCTTTGCCTGTCAGGTTTGATTTCAGTGTTTCCCTGCCTGAAGTACAGAGGAGAACACTAGATGTAGCAGTGAAGAACAGTGGTGGATTCTTGTCCAAAGATAAAGGGCTGCTTGGCAAAGTAAGTTGACAATAAGCAAATTCTGTTAATACAGCTTGTTATTATATAAAATAAAAACCCTCTTGACATATGAGTTATTGTTGATTGAAGCACCTGATTTGGGTATGAAGCTTTCAAAAATTAGAGGTGGCTTAGATGTCAGGCTTCAGTAAGGGAAGGAACAAACTGCAGAGCCAGATTTAAAAAGGTGAAGCAGTAATCTCTTCTAGAGAGTGGTAAGTTCTCAGTAACAAAAGAAATGTGCTTGTCAGACTTATCATGCTGTCAGAGAAAGGAAAGAACCAGTAGAAACCAGGCAACATTTCAGAAAATGTTCAGACAGAACTGGAATGATGAACGAGTACTTAGGGAAACACACAAGTAATTAAATTCCAGTTTGTAAAATCCATGAGAAAGAGCTGCTACTGGAGACATTCCCAGTGCCAACACCAGCTGTTGTGTTTGTAACTTCAGTGTTCTGTAGGCCCACATTAAATCACCCGATTTCCTGCACACTTGATTTGGAGTATGAAAAGGGAACAGTAAATTCCTACACCCTTTCAAATTGCCATATTTGAGCTCTGTGAAGAGGATGAGAGATACAGAATCATGGTCAGTTCATGGTGAGCAGTGTCCTTGATTTTCCTGTTTATCCAGAAGGCTTTTAGTAGGAACACATCTGCTGATTGCCATTGCCATGCTGTGAGGTGCTCTGGGACTGTACCACTGAATGGTGTGGATTTTAAGGTCAAAAACAGCAACTTGAAACTTTACTCCAGGTCAGGCAGATAGCAGAGAGCTATGATGACAAGGATGCAAAATACATCATTTACTAATGGCATTGCTTACACTGTAGTTTACAGGATTGTCAGATGTGATCTTTAATAGATAGATAATGAAAGGCACACACAGTGCATTGATTGGTAATTTAACTTTCCACAGTTATTAATACCTCTGGCATCTGAAGAACTTGCTAAAGGCTGGACCCAGTGGTAAGTATAACATTTCCTTTATTAATAATAATACTACATACTAACAACTACTGTGTTAATAATAGTTTTAATAATACATGCCAAATGTAAAAAGCCAATCCTTCGGTTTTTTCTTTTCCAGGTATGATTTGACAGAAGATGGTACAAGGCCACATGGTGCAAGTTAGGCCCATGGACACCGGGAATTCCTCATGCATAATTTTGCCAACCTTTATATATTTTTAACGCGTTGTTTTCACAGATGTACCAATATTATTTTTATAGCTTTACTGATTTAGTTCTTAGACACATCCCAAATAATTTTATAACACTTGGTCATTTTATGTAGACATAGCTTTCCTCGTTGTTAAACTTTGTGTTTTATTTTGCTAAACAGTTCTATGTGTTACTGTAATGTGCAATAGTAGAGTAAAGTAACCTTTTGTGTTTAAATTGATCTTTATGACAGCTGTACCTATTAGAAAGTGAAAAGAACATGTTCTGCTGTTTTCCTGCCTTGTTTTGTATCTCACCAAGGTATACTGTACCATGTAAATATATACTATTTTTTTATAATTCTTTCATGCTGGTTTGAATTCAGAAGAAAATTAGATAAAGGATATAGATATTTTCTTCTAAATGCATGTTAATTTCTTCAGATGAATCTCTTTTGTCTTTGCAGCACAATGGTCTTAATCATTTTGTGATACTCTGCAAAAAGAAGCTGCAGAAAAACATTTTTACTTTATTGTGTTTCTGGCCCAGTGGGGCTAGCTTAAAATGTATAAAACATTAACATTTTAATATTTATATATAAATGTATTATTGGGAAATCATGCTATAGAATATTATAAATAAAAATGAGAATTCTATAAATATTGTATAAATAGAGGATGAGGTCCACAAATCACAGTTTCTAAATCTGAGTTTTCATTTAATGGAGTAAACATAACAAACAGTACAGTTTTATTATACAGGTTCAGTTGGATTTTGTTATTTATTCCTGTACTCTGGAGTACTAGAGGTGATCTTTTGAAGGTATGAGGACATGGATTTTTCTGTATTATAAAGATCTCTAACCACTTCAAACTGTCCTTACCACCATGTTCCACTGATTTATAAGTAGACAAATCAGCTTGCAAGTTAAGTTCATATAGTAGGCATATGTACAAGACATATGTTATTTTTATTATCCAATACTGTGCTAAAATAGTATGTTATGTGATACCTTCTGTAATCCTCAGATGAACACCAGTAGGTAAGAAAGTGGAAAACTGAGATGAAACTCACTGTCTTTGACAGTTGCTTCCTTGCTACTTGGTATGTTTGGTGCATGAAGAAAATGCACTTCAGTGGTCCACACAGGTTTTTGAGAAATGCTGTCCTTCTCCTGAAGCATTGCCTTGGGCTGGGCAAGAGGCAGCAGGGACACCATTAGCACAAACTGATCCAGGCAGGCAGGATCTGAAGGGAGAGTATCAGCCCCAACAGCTGAGCTCAGTAATTTTCTGAAGTATGGGAATTTTTTTTTTTTGTATTCAGAACTGATTTTTCTTCTTCTGGTAAGTTTTTTCAGACTGTTAGAAAAACGTGCATTAAGAATCCAAGAGTACAGCTTGGCTCTTGCAAAGCCAATGTCCTCATCCTTGGATAAGTATGCAATTAGACAAAGTATATTATTTAGCTAAGATTCTAGAATGATGTCTCAGCCAAGAAAGAATTTTAAAGCAGAATGATAAACTCCTGAAATTAGCTTTATTGTAAGACTACTGAGAGAACCTTAACTCTAGATGTAGAATTTGCCTACATTACTAGATGTACCAAAGTGCCTACCATAGATGTAGCCTTTTGTCTTTTTCAAGTCTAAACTTTTCAGTTTGTCTAAATTCAATTTAAAATGAACATTTGTCATGGATGTGTGTGACCTGCACCATACACCTCTATACAGTGATGGCTTTCTTGTTGCCACGTTTTATACAAGACAATTTTATCAAACAATCTTACATTGTAAATTGTACTGTAACTGCTGTTACTGGGCTGGGCAATAGAGATTCTTCGTAAGAAAACATTTCCATTTGAAGGCTTCACTGTATATTGGGATGTATGAGTAGCTATATATTCACTCATCTATTCATACAAAATATATGATGAAATTATTTCCTTTCCTAGTTCTCCATTAAGATGTTAAGAATGGAAAGACAGAGAATTGTTCTAAATGCAATGAAAATGCAGAAACCAAATGCTAATCTGAATACATGAGGTCTAAGAGTAGCAGTTCAACATAATTGTCTTTTGCCTTGGTTCAGGCTGAGGTGGAAGGTTTTTTGCTCTACATCTTAGCCAGTGACTGCACAGAGTTTGATCTGCAGCCAACAAATAGGGTATTAAACTGATTCAGTGTTTCAAGACTTAAGTGAAGTCGGGACAGAATACTTCACTTGAACAAAAAAAACCCATTCTGTCTTTTAAAGTTTCAAGGTGGAAAATAATGCCATGTTCAGGCAAATGTGAAAGCATAGCACAAAGTGAGTAATTGAATAAAGAATAAAGGGCAGGTTTCCAAAATAGCTCACTGCCTAAAAGTGGGGATTGGTTCTTAGAGATCCCATTTTCCATTTAGGAATCTGAAATGAAGAGATTTAACTGTCATTGCAATCCAGCAGCTATAATTCCCGTAGTCTGTAATCAGTTCTGGATGCCAGATCTTCAGAAACGTTCTCCTGAGTGAATTTGGATCAGACTGTGAGTGCCTAGATGAGATTGATTCTTTGGATAGTGGATGCAACTTTTGTATTACCAAATTCCAATTGTTCCAATTGTTGCCTTTGGGCAAAAATTGCACCTCATTATCAAGTCATTTATTCAATATCAGCTGATAGCTTTTCATGTAGTTCTTGTTTATCCTTGTGCCTTAAAATATGAACATATGAAATGGTTAAAAATAAGCTTTGTTACCTGTATGTACCAACACACGTTCTGTACTATTGGAACTGTTTTTAGAATTACTCTGCTTCACTGACAAGAAAACCAGCTTTCTTAACTATAGCAGTGGTATAACTCAAACTCAAATCAGCATGCATATCACTTGGAGGTGGACTAAAAGAGTTTTAATTTTCTGTCTTGAATCCTTTATCAGAGCTGCAGCAAATGGTGAGAGTTGAAATGAGAACAAAGGGTAATCAATTTTATACAGATTGCCTTTTTTGCTCATGTAATTCTACATTATGATGCATGTATTTATTCAATAAATGGTTCGTATGGAAGTCGGTGTGTTGCTTCTCTCTACACACACCCCCCTTCTCCTGTCTTTTGCATATCCCTGTTCTAACTGGTTAGAACAATTAAAACAATAATTCACAATGAAGTGAATTTTTAGAATAGTCCTGTATGCAGACTCCTGTGACCTAGGGAGCCTTGCTGTAAGGGCTGTAGGCAGATTTTTGGGTCTTACATGAGAAGTGGAGGATGCTTCATGGGGATTTCTGTGCTTGTTCTGGAACAGATTCACACATAAGAATTAGTAGGTCCTTTGTTCAGTGTCTAATTTTTTTTTTCTCTTAAATTGATCAATTGAACAAATTGTCATCATTCTAGCACTTACTAATCAATTGCCATTAAGTATGCTTTCAGAAGGACCTAGAACTGTATTTAATTGCCTTAGATTTAGAATCAGCAGATTTCTGCCTCTGTGGCATTCTTTCCTATTCTTTCATGTGCTTGGTAATGCAGATATTGATGGAAAATATAATTACGTACTGCATAAATAAGAAAAGGGGTGTCATATCCTCTATCCATTCCAGAAAAACTGCCATAGGAATTATGCTCTTTGCATTAAACATTAATTTATAATTAGTTATAATTCTGTAATTAATTGTGATACCTCTTCCCATAAACAGCTACAACTTGACTGAATCCATAATATTCAGTCAGTTTTCATCAGCCATAAATAAAAGCTGCAAAAACTCATCACCCAGTCACTGTCCCATTTAGCATGGGCCCCGCTGGATAATCTTTAATGTTACTAACTACTAAATTAGGTTCTGGTTTGGTTTGGTTTTGTTTTCCTTAGAGGAGGTACGTCCCTTTCTTTAGCAGAATAAAAGGCTTCTGCTAATCAGCGGGAAGGCAGCTAAAGCCAAGGAAAAGCATGGCCGTCTCCACAGCTCCCTCACGGCAAGGTGGTTCTGGACTGCACCCTCCCTGGCAGTGCCAGGACTGATCAGGTGTCAGCATGTTCCTGACTTGGGTCAAAGTCAAACCCTCCATTCAGTCCTGGAAGACAGGTGGTACCTGGATCAGCACTGCCTATGTATTCACAGATCTTATTAGAGAGCAGAAATAACTCACCAAGACACCCCTCCAGGTGGCTTTGGTATTAATTTTATGGGCTCACCCCAGCCTAGGATTCTTCTTAGTGTTTGCTGTACTGTTTAAACTGTTTTGGGCTTTTAGTTCATCCAGTTTCCATCTAGGAGCAGTGTTTGCAAATAAAGTTACCAATGTTGCTATTTTCAGTATTTTCTCAGCTAAGAGCTGAATACAAAATTTGTTTCCTATGAAGTACCTTGTTTAATCAATTTAATTGTTTATATTCTACAAACAAACTCTGAATGTTGGATGGTACCTTTGGTGGAAAAAACCAAAACTGCAGATGGTGCCAGACCCATTTGTGCTTGTAGCTGGTTGCTGAAGCAGTCAGGGTATTTAATCCCAAATGGTGGTTTTGTATATTGTGAAGTGTCAGACTGTTGTATGCTTTCCTACTGATTTCTAAGGCAGTCAGGCTCTCAACAATATTCTCCGGCACCTTCTGAAATATGTTTTATGAGAAATGCAAAAATCCACTTGTATTTCGTTCAGTGTTACGCAGTAAATTTAGCTGCCGGAGGAGCTGGCAGCTCTGGGAGGCAAGTTCTCTAATCTGTATTCATGGGATAGAGGTGATACTCTCTGTTCTCACTCTCTGCAGGGAATATTGCTTGCCAGTCATCCACAGTGGAATCCAATTTGAGCAGGCTTCTGCATCTCCTTCCTCTGACAGCACCAAAGTGAAGCCAACCTGTCTTTAATGTTAATCTTTCAGTCCTCAGTAGCTGTAAACTATATAGCAAGGGAATTAAGGCCTAATACTGATCATTCTTCCCTTTAAGATCCATACAGACACATGTTCAAGGACAGCCCAAAGCTAGGCAAGATTCCAGCCTTTCACACCCAGGCAGTGGTGGGGCTGGTTCCAGCCTGGGGGGCTTTGTGGCCTGGAGGACACGTGGGCCATTCCTGCCAGGACTTGGTAACCCAACCCTCAGAGCTGGGCACGAAGCACCTCAGCCTCTGTGCAAGAAATAAGAAAGCTGTGATGTCCTTGCACCCAGCTGTGTCCTGTGAATTCACTCATCAGCTGTGTGGTAAGGATCTAACTGCTGATTAATTTTATTTATTAATTATCTAAGCAAAGTAGCTCCTTTCTGCGGGATGTTGCACTAGATGACCTGGTGAGGTCCCTTCCAACCTCAATTCTATGGCTCTCAAGTATGGGTTTTTTTAAAACATTAAGGTAAGCTCAGTAAATGTGCTGGAGCTCTGGGCACTCCTGGCCTGTCTGTAGGTTTTCCTGGGCATTTTGCTTCCTGAGCCCAAGCTCTCAGGGATGGGCATGTGGCAACTCCAGCTGGGCAGAAAAAAGTAGTCACACAGCTGGGAGCTGCAAGCTTTGCAAGTCTGGATACAAAGATTTGATAGGAATTAAAAATACATTAATCTGTGCATAGAACTTGAGCTGTAATGTAGATAATGGTAGTAAAATGGTAATTGTCTGTAGGTACTGAATGAAGGTTAGTAATCCTACTCGATAACTGGGACAAGATCCCTAAAACCAAAAATGGTGCATACATTTAACAGAGCTTGTTTCCAGCATGAAATTTCAAGTAAGGTTTTTTATTACTTTATTCTAGTTGAATTTGCAAGCTAGTGTGTTATTCTACAAACTCTGAGAGCCTGACAACTGGAGCTTACTAAGCATGTCACAATGATTAATAATTTAATACAGAATATTTTGCAAGACAGTTTCATGCAGACTTCCCATGGGAGAAATACTTCAACTGATAGGCTGAAATCCCTGCTATATTTTGCATGATTGTCATTGCTAACTCTTGAGTTAAGTTAAAGTTACTGTGTTGCAATGTTTTCCACCTACAATTTATAGGAGAGTTTATCTTGTTTTGCATGAATCATGAAATTCTCTGAGCTCAAGTAACTCTGATAGCCACTGAATGGGTGCTCTGTTGTAACTTTTCAGCTCAGAGTTCCACTGGATACATTTGATTAGTTGAGAACAGCATCCAAACAAAGGATTTGGATTGTCTCTAGACCTATCATTTATCCAGGGGATGACAATGAAATAAAGGGTAAAAGTGGGCTAATGGAAATGGATATTCATGACTCATGAGTGGTATTGGTAGCAATGTTGGTTCTTTGTTTTATTTGGTAAATCGTTAATTTGCGTGTAAAGTAAGTTGGAATCAGAATTCTGTTTAAAATACTAAGGTGAGCCTTCTGAAAAGAGGTATCAATCTTAAGAGTTTTAGGCAACCTTGTTCTAGGCCATATTTTTTAATTTGTTTTTTCAAGCTCAGATTATCTGAGTTGTAAAAAATGCTTAATTTCTATTTTCTTTTTATAAAAACATTTTTGTTTTGCTTGTCTCTCACAATGCGACGTTGAAGTTTTTCCACGTATAGTCATTAGCGCCCAGTGTTTATTTCTGAAGGTACTGTTACATTCCACTAGATGGTAGTGCAGACCCTGTTCTCAGAATCCTTCTTTGCTGCCTGTGCACTTTGTTTCTTGTTCAATAAGGAAATGGTCTGGATGAGAGGCATCTTTGGGAGTGGAGGCTCAACTCACCCTGGCTTAAAAGCAGTGAACAACAGGTATGGTCTCCACTGTGCTCTGCTGTCCCCCTTTCCTCTGAGGCACTGGACAGCCTAAAAGAATTGAGTTTCATAATGGGGGATTCAATTTGCCAAAATGATTTTGTAGAGGTATTTAGTCATGAGGCACAGGGAAATTTAAAAAATGGTCCATGACGTGAGGAAACATGAAACTTTTGGAAGATTAAGGTTCTCAGTTCACCAGAAATTTAGCATGCCTCTATCAGCAATTCACCATAGGTGTTTCATGCCTTAGATACCAAATTAGATTTGATTCTAGAACTCCCTGGAGTTGCTGACACAACTTTAATGAGATTAAGTGCAAAAAGTTGAAATTAATCAGAAGCAGGCAGAAGTGAAATTACAGTTTAGGACATGGAAAAGGGCCTTGATCAGCACATTTGAAACATCACTATACTTTAAGTATTTACAGTTGATTCAAGCATGTGGCTAGAAACTCAGAATACCTAACAATGAAATCCACCATGCACAATAAACACGGGGAGAGATCAAATTCTACTAGAAAAAATAACTTAAGAATCAATTTTCCTTTGTTTAAGGACATGATCAGAAAGTTTGCCAAAACACAGGTTTTGTGATAATAAAACTGATGCCCAGAACAGGAATAAATGACAAGTATGTCTAAACTTAGTGGATATGTCAGCCCTCCCAGGTGCCTGACTCCACACATGCCCCCAGGCTGATACTGCACGACTGTCAGTTTTGCATGAAGGAAGCAGGACATGCAGCCTGTAAAAAACCCCACTGGGCTTTGGTTAGACTCCTGGTCTGGATCAAGGACATGGGGAACACCCTTGCTGACAAAGCCAACACTGATGTGAGAGACAAGTAAATGCTGGTGTAATGTCCAAGCAATGTAAAGCATTTTGTTGTGTGTTTATATATGTATAAGGTAATATGGATGAGCAAATCATGTCCATTCTGATATTTATACAGTATTTTCATGTTTTGTGCTAGACAGATGGAACAGAGATGGTGTCATATCTAAATGATGTATGTCTATCACAATGAAACCTCTAAAAGCACTTGTAAAATTAATAGTAACAGCAGTTTTGTACCTTAGAAGCAATTTTTCTCTTAAAGACTAACATAGAATGAGAGCTCCAAAGAGACAGGACACTTACAAGAGCAGTAAATCTCTATCAGAATGTAATTTAATAGGGTTAAAGTAATACAGACATAGCATTTGTAACTGAAGTGTTTTATATCTGAAACAAATTAACTGACAAACTAGTATTATAAATTTACTCAATGATACATAATATTCTGAAAGATGACAATGACTTTATACTAGAAAATGTTTGCTGTGATTATAATGAAAAATTACACTCCCTTTTTTTTACAGTGGGATGGATTTGGCTATGCAAATACTGTTTTTTTAATTTCTTTTTGTGAGCATCTTACAACATTTCAGAAATCTTTCCATATTCATGGTACTAATAGTGAGCAGAGAAAAATCACAGTGATTTGTAACACTGCTTATAAGGAATGAGTGGTAACAGTAAGAGCATAATAATACAGCAAATAATAATTATAGGACCATAGAATGGTTTGGGTTGGAAGAGACCATAAACATCATCTATTTCCAACACCCCAGCCGTGGGCAGGGATGCCTTGCAGTAGACCAGGCTGCTCAAAGCCCCAGCCAACCTGCCCTTGAACGCTGCCAGGGATGGGGCAGGCACAGCTTCTCTGGACAACCTCTGCCAGGGCCTCACCACCCTCACAATAAAGAATTTCTTCCCAATATTTAATCTAAACCTGCCCTCTGACAGTTTAAAGCCATTCCCCCTTGTCCTGTCTCTCAATGCTCTTACAAAAATTCTCTCTCCTCACTTGTAGCCCCATTAGGCACTGAAAGGTGCTCGAAAAGTTTCTCCAGAGCCTTCTGTTCTCCAGGCTGAACACCCACAGGAGAGGTGCTCCAGCCCTGTGATCACTGACTTCATGATGTAATAACTAAGTATTTTATCATAAAGCATCATACCAAAGCAAAGCAAATGAAGTTGCTGTGTTTTCACAGCTTAAATTGAGCTGGCTGTGGACCCCTGCAGGCGCCGGCAGTGGCGGGGAGCTCCCGCGGGGCGGCACTTCAGGACTTCGGTACGGCCGGCAGCCGCTCAGGGAGTGGCTCTCCCGAACAGCTTCTGCATTCCCTCTGCGAATTTTATTGCCTTATTTTTGTGCGAGTTAACAAGGATAAATTTTTTTTCTTCTGTAGTGATTTTTTTTCCCTACTTAATCTCTTAAACTCTAAAATTGATTCATGTTAATATTAATAATTTAAGGGAAATAAGCCTTTTCACGGTCTAATCACACCAGCATTGAGAAGTGACAGTTGCCTCTGAATAAAGGATGGCATGATTGGCAGGATTACCTTCAGGCAAGGGGAGATCTGGAGAAGTGGAATAGTGTGAAACTTCATCTCTCTCCCATGCTGTTCGGATTATTTATCAAAGTATGTGAAGATCAAAAAAAAATCAAGGGAAATGCATGCATGTAAATTATTAACAGCCTGCCTCAGAGGATGAGCAGATTTTGTTCATACTGTATTAACTATAGCAAATTTTATTACATATTCAAAGAAAAAGAAATAGGAGTTACAACTCTAACATGGTAGTAGATAATGTGTACAATAATCTCATAAGAAACCATTATCTAGAAAATAACATTGTAAATATAAGAAAATATTGTTAAGAAAGTGTCTGACATTCATGGAACTACTTGATTATTTTTTATTTATATTGTCAACTCTTATAGGTTAAAATGGAGTGCTTGCTCCGGCCCAAACAACGATATTCTGGTGTCAGCCATTTGTAACTGAGATCTCTAATGCAGGCCACCAACAAGAATAAAGACTGGTTCATGAAGCAGTAGCACAAAAGCAAATCTTTATTTGCTGTTGCTCAGCAACCATGTGCGAAAGGCCCATTTTTCATTTTTGCCTTAACTTAACTTGACAGGAAAATGATAATAAATATGAGATTATTATCACAGGGTATAGATTATTTTGAACAGATGAACAGATATGTCAAAGAGAGGCATGTAATTTGGTACTCTTGAAAGAGAGAATATTAGAGAAACTGAAAATAGAGTTGTAGGTTTATTACTGGCTTGCAGTTCATGCACAGCACTTGGAAAAAACCTAGAAAACATTATTCTGCCTCTCTGGTTTCTCTCTGTGGTCCTTTAAAATGAATCACTTGGTGTTATTCAGCCTGTTGTTATCTGTGTCAACTTCTAGTTTCAATACTATGAAAAAAATAATTCTGTGGTTGCTATGCAACAGAAATTAAAAGCTAAAATATGTTTTAGTTTGTTTGCTAAATGGATATGTGCCCGATGAAATAAACAGTAACCAGGTGACTAATGTAGCATCTAATTAAAAGACTAATCAAGGTATTAATGAAATATTCGGTCTACGTGAGTGATGATAAATAAATCCATCAGTTTGGATCTAAAAAGGCAAAGATTTTTAATATATGCAGAAATTTTTTAATATAGGCAGACATTAGCACAATGTATAAATGTCAGGTGTTACACTTTTTTATTTGCTTTTACAATTCTACAGGTATGCTGATTGCTCATGCAACTTATTCCAAGCAAACTGTTTCCCAGGCTCCTTGCACTTAGCTGAATACCTAACTTGGGAAATAAAGTCAGGTCCACAGGATCTGAAACAAGCCGGATCCTTATATCAAATAAATGTGGCAGAAAATGTGAAAAGCCTTAATTTTTAATATAAACTAAAACTGTGAAAGGGAGGATGGTTAAGGAAGACTCTACGTGAAAAACTAAAACAGCAGAAGATGTAAGTGCTACTTTTAAAAGGAGTGAATGTTTACATTTAATACTAAATAAAATCCGAATTACATCGTATTTTTAAAAATTACAATCCTGGAAAATCAGATGTGAGAACTTTTATAGACATTACAGTTGGTTTTGTGTTTGTTTGCACAGTAAAGCAGCACATGCTGTACTGCTTCTACAGACTGAAAGCAAATTATTTCAGTCAGGCACCTCTCTCATCTGAACAGCCAACAGCACTGAGAAATATTGTGCTCCTGAAAATGCCAAATGGAGAGATACAAATTAAGCCCTTAACAAGACACTTTGGCTGGTTTTGATTTGCAGAAGAGCTCAAACAAATGGAATGGGGAATATTACAGAATTCAAGATCTGAGTCTAACTGATTTCAAACACTGCAAAGAAGAAACAGAAGACATAAGTTCCTGATATATTAAAAAAAAATCCTTAGTTATCAAAGTCTAAATGTCATCTGGCTTACGTAGACTCCTATACATTCTGGCACGTAGGCTGTTTAACCCTTGATTGCTTTGGATGAAGAGTGCAAAATACTCATGTTGTTCACCAGGACTGTGAGTGAAGGCACAGAGGTCAGCAACAGCAACAACATTACTGGAGAAAAAAGCCACCAGTGTAATCAAATGGGTGATGTTTTTGTAAATGTCCACGTTACCAGAGATCCATGGAAGAAGGAATACTGTTTCTCAAGCATGAACATAAATTTAACTGAGCATGTCTTACCCCCCTACGTTTGGAAGCACCGATACTTTTGAGGTAGGTATAGAAAAGGAACCGTGAGCGGGCGGTGGGTTTGAACCCTGGCAGCTGCCTCTGGGTACCTGATGGGCTGTTCCTCCGGGACCAGCCGTGTCTCCAGCCAGCCCGTGTGAGAAAGCAGCGGAGGAAGGAGCCTTTCAGCGCGGCCGAAGCTGCCGGGAGCAGCGCAGCCCCACTGCCCGCGGGGCGCTGCCGGCGCCGGGCCGGGCCCTGCGGGCACAGGCGCTGCTCAGCGACGGAGCTGGGGAAGGGTCTGGGGCACAAATCCCACAAGCAGCGGCTGTGGAAGTGGTGGGGGGGCTCAGCCTGGAGAAGAGGAAGCTCAGGAGGGACTTCCATCGCTCTCTACAGCTCCCTGGAAAGAGGGTGCAGCCAGGTGGGAGCCGGGCTCTTCTCCCAGGTAGCCAGCGACAGGACAACAGGACGCGCCAGAAGCGGTTCAGGTCGAACATTAGGAGGAATTTCTTCACAGAAAGGGTGACTGGAATGGGCTGCCCAGGGAGGTGATGGAGGCACCCTCCCTGAAGGTGTTTAGGAAAGACTGGACGTGGCACTCAGTGCCACGGTCTAGTTGACCTGGTGGTGGTCGGTCACAGATTGGACTCGATGATCCCAGAGGCCGCTTCCAGACCAGCTGACTCGGTGATTCTGTGAGTTTTGAACACCGCCCCGCCTCCCGGGTGAGTTCCGGGACCGCCTTTCCCCCACCCCGCCCTCAGCGGTGCCGCGGGCGGGAAAGGGCGGGGGCCGAGCGCTCGCGAGACGAGACGGGAGTTCCGCGGCGCGCGCTCAACGTCGGCCGCGGGAGGATTCGAAAAGTGGCGGGCGAGGGAGGGACTGGGAGCGGGCTGAGGGTGTCTCGGGCTGTCCCCAGGTGTCCCGGGGTGTCCGCGGGTGTCCCCTTCGAGCGGCTCCCGGGGCCGGCGTCTCCTCCGGCGGTACTGCCGTACGCCGCGGGCTCTTCTCCTACGCGCGAGTCCGCCGGCTTCGTTCCGCTCCGCTGAGGCGGCGCCGCGCTGTTGGAAGCGCATCCCGCGCGTCCATGAGGGTTCGGCCGCTCTGAGGGAGCCCG
This sequence comes from Edolisoma coerulescens, assembly GCA_013397115.1. Taxonomy (NCBI): domain Eukaryota; kingdom Metazoa; phylum Chordata; class Aves; order Passeriformes; family Campephagidae; genus Edolisoma; species Edolisoma coerulescens. The sequence goes on along the minus strand of VWZW01003558.1, from coordinate 1,857,424 downwards.
AGGTAAGCGGCCCGTGCGGCTTCCCGCTGCTGCTCTGCCGGGGCCTGGTGGGAGCCCCCGGGTGACTCGGGACGGGCCCAGGAGCGGCCCCCGCCCCGTTCCGTGATGTGGCTTCACACACACGAAAGGCTGTGGAGGTCACTCTCTCCCAACTGGAAAGGCACGTTAGGAGACACCTAGGAGAGAGGGAATGTTTACGTGAGCAAATTGCCTTGGTGGCCTTGCCCATTTCCCATAGTTTTCACTTGACAGTAGAGAAAAGGAGAGAGCATTTTACTATCCCTTAGTGCTTCTTATACAAATAAATACTGTTGTCGGGAATGATGGCAAATTTAAAGTGGGTGTATGCTGGAGAATGGACTGTGCTTTTTTAAAATCCCAGTATCCATTACAAATTTGTTCTGCAAAAAAAAAACTAGAAAGAAAGCAAGCCCTGCAGCCTAGTGATGTTGAGAATCGAAATGCTGATTCAGATAATTGTAAAATATGTTGGAGAGGAAAACTTCTTTAACTACGTAATGCATGTATAACTACTGTAATATATAACACATATATATATATATGTGCTATGTGTATATAACCAATATATGACTACAACTGAGACCAAAAGGATCTTATTTTGATATACAGTACCTTCTCTAATGTTATGGTTTCTTTATGAAGTAGGGAAAGCAATTCCACGATGAAACACGAAGCATTTTTGCAAGTTGTGTCTAAAGAGTCAGTTGAAGACTTCCTGCGTTACACTCAGAATCCTGTAAGTATATGTGTATCACTTATGGAGTCATAAGTCTCTTATGGGTGCAGAAATTGTGTGACAAAGGGACAGAAACTGTCTGGTACTTGCAGATGTGTGGGAATAATTGCTGTAGAAAATCAGTTCAAATGGCGCTTGAAAGAATATAGGCTGAACTGTTGTGGAATCTGAAATATGAATATTTATAAACCAACTACATTTGACATTTGGTTGTTCTGCATACAGTTTACTTTTTTTTTTTTTAAATTATTAGTACTGTGGTAGTACTAAAAAATACAAACTTGATGAAGTATTGTATTTTTTAATTTCAACCTATGGAATTTTATTGGTATATGATGAATATGAGTTAATGTACAAACATAGCAGAGTTGTGTTTCACTAGTGTTTGTTCATTCATTTGGTAGTTTGGGCTGTCCACTTGTTCTTTGGTCTACATTTAATTTTTCTTTCAGTGTCTGTTTTTTACACATGCCCCCCACGCCCCCTGTTACTTCCCCCTTGAATTTTTCTTTTCCTTCATCTCAGTGTTTAGGTTCATCTGTGTCTTCTAAAATTCCAGGGATTTGTTAATTTTCCTTCAAGGTTTCTCGTGGGCTTTTCTTTTTATTTTCTTTGTAACCTTTAAAAAATATCATATTGTGGTGCTGTTCATTGAGATCTTCAACAGGTGCTGTTAATTTTTTCCACTAAATCCCATTCCAATTCAAGAAAATACGTAATTTCTTAGACAGAAAAATAGGAATCACAGATATGATTATCGTTCACTGTCATCCTTTGCCCTCATAGATTTTGGAATAATTCTATCTCATCCCAAAGAAAGATCCAAAAGCTCTGGTCTTATTATGAATTCATTCTTTCTGTTCAAACAGTACAATCTTAATATCCTGTCTTTTGGGTTTGTTTGAAGCAGAGGGCTGCAGAACTCCCTGTGAGGCCTTTGGTTTATTGTATTTGTTTCCAGCTGTAGAACAGAATAGAAATTCTCTTATAAATATGTAACAGGATCTTTCTTCTCATACACTTCTGGGAACTTTCTAATACTTATTGCTGCTTCTTTCGTTCTTTTCTGTTTTTACTTTCGACTTTTTCTTTTCAATGCCTTATAGCGTATCTGCAAACTAAAAATATATTTATTTCAAGATTATGGACATTCTCCCTCTTCCCTCTGAAGTGTTTTTGATCCAGTAAACCTTCGCTTCAGTGTTACAAATTACATCTCAGAAATTATCTGTACTTCCTCTTGGCTTTGCCTGGTTTTCCTTCTCATCTTCTCTCTGCATATTCCCTTTCGTAGCAGGTTGCCTACCCTTCTTTGATGCTAACAGACTCCTTGTGTCTCTGAGGTAAATTCTTCTAGCAAAGTTCTTTTGAGGAAGTAGTTCAGATCCGTCTCGTGGTGCAGCCTCTACTGGAGACTGATGGTGGCTTCCCTGTTAGCAGGGCTTCAGCAGGAGGTGTGGGGTTAACGTGCTCAGGAGCTGGGTTTGATGGGGGGCTTTAAAACAGTGCAGTGTGCTGAGCTCTGATGTGTGCAGATCATATCCCAGGTTAGTGCTGGCCCTGTGGCTGTACTGACTGTTACATTTCCAGTCCTTGCCTGAGGATTTTCTTTCAACAGCCATCATCAGTCAATGTTTAAGATAGCAAAGATATGATCAGGGACTTAAATTCTGTGCAGTTTTGAGCTTCTTAGCTAAGGGTATGGGATTGTCTTCATTGCTATCAAGGGCTAAAGACTTTTGTCTTAAAAGCAGCACTCCTGCTTCATGATAAAGAGTTAAGTAGCAGGAATTTCTTATGCTATTTTTAAAAAATACAACTTCTATAATGTATTTTATCTCTATAACTGCAGAGGAATGTAAGTTAATAATTAATGTAAAAACCCACATTAATTGTAGAAAATACGATGAAATATTAGCCACTTCACTGGTGTGGAATTACGTGGTATCTTCTGACCATTTACAGAAAAATACATGTGATCGTTTTGACTTGAATGAGCTGCTTCAAGAATTGCCAAGAAAGCAAAAAGAAGTGCTATGGCAGAGACTGACACAGCTATTGAGAGAGAGCTTGATGGAGAACCCTGTGGGAACATGGCACAGGACTGGAGATGATAAAAGTGATCATGAAATGGAAGTTGAGGTAGTTCCAGAAATGGTAAGAATCTTGTAAAATGAAAATATGATGAGTGTCTCATGATTTTGGGGAAATAAAATGGAATATTTCCATAACATCTGAAAACATGCAGGAGTTATCAAATAAGATCAGTTCCAAATATCACCTTCCTGCCCATTTTTAAGGGACTTAATTTATGCTTGGGTTAAGCTGAACCTATGATTGGTCTATACTTTAAAAGACTAGATCTGCTGATAATTTTAGAAAGATGTGATAGTTTTCTCAGCAGCGTTGGAGGGGCGGTTTGTATGTCTTATTTCAGTAAGTGAATGTTAATAGTGCAGATGTTAAGTTTAAATATCTGGCATGTAGTATAAGAAATTCACTACCTGATTTGTGATGTCATTTTATTGAATGGAGATCATGAAATCTAGATTTGACTCCCCCTTCCACAAATGTAGAATATGTAGAATTTTTCTGACTCAGACCCTCATATACTGCCTTCCATGCTGTAGCCTATGTAGCCTTGAGAATACTGGGGAAAAGGTTATTTAATTTTGGAGGAAGAAGAGAAATGCAGTGGGGAAATCATTAGAGAAACCTAGGGGCTTGTAGAAAGATCAGTCATCCATTCAGGGGCCTGTAGAATCACACTTGGAGTGAAAGTCACCAGATGTAAACATTTCTGAGTTGCACAAGACCCTGCTAGTTAGGGGCTTTTCAGCTCTGAAATGGATGTGTGTTTGAGAGGGTGCTTTGTTGCAGATGAGGATTTTACTGCAGGAATGGATGCACGTGTACAGTCACAGAATTATCTACTAGCTGGAGCTGAAAACCCTTTTCAAACTTTTAAAAAGATGTACTTTAAAAATCTATGCTTTTGCATCTTATTTGATAGATTTTGGGTGCCAGTATGCTCCTTCTTCAGAATGGAAACATAATAACAATTCAGCTTTGCTCTCTGTTGCTAAGATTTATTTCTTGTTGGAATTATTTTCTGAGTCCAAAACAAACTGCAGAAGTGTTTCCTCAACATTCCTCTCTTTCAGAAACAAACTGTAGCAGTGATCCAAGGAGTGGCAGCTGTTGTTACTGCTTCCATACCTGCGGTGGATGAAAACGTAAACTACAAAGCTCTTGTAGAATGCGTTTTTATGCTAAATCGTGAGTACTTCTCTGTATAGAATGCAGCATTTTACAGAGACTGTTTGTTTGATCTGACTGAAATCCAGCTGGCCTATGAAACAGAATTCACAGGAGAAGAGTTGGTACTGGTTTTAGTTCATATTTATGAGACAAAATTAAGGGAGCGTTTACTTAAAAATCAGCTACAGAATTTAGAAGTTGGAATCTAAATAATTTTCTTTCTCCCAGCTGTTCACCCAATGGAATGTAACTTTGGTTATCCTGTGACTTATATTACTTTTAAGGGAAACTCAATATTTCACTGTTACTGATCCAAAAACTTGGGCAAAACCTTAGAGTTGCCTAAATACTGCAGTGAGCATAAGCCATGAAGCTGTGTAAATGTGGCAGGAGCTAGCTGGCACTGTGAGGTATCGTTAGCATGCTAACAAACAATGTTTTACAGGAATGACTTGGTTCATTGCAGTAAATAATTATTTCATTACTCTTGTAGGTATTCTTCCTGCATTACCTGCATCTGAAAAAATCCTACAGGACGCTATCCAACGTGTTTGTGAAATGTGGTGGGAGAAGGGACTGGAAAGGAAGGAGCAGCTGGGGAAGCCTCTGTTTGTCATTCTGCTGCTAAAAAGCCTGAATAAAGCTGCTACGGTATGCTGAGGCTATATTGACTTTCAGGTTATTACTGAATATTTCCAGAAGGATAATCCCTCCAATTAGGTTTGCCTTCTGTAGAACAAATTTTAAACATTTTTGGCATTAGTTTCACAAGTGAACTGGATTTTTTTCTTTTGCATTCCTTTTCATCTTTTCACTCTTTAGTCCAGTCCAATGACCAAGATTTTTATAGCAATTAACTCTTCTTGTCAATTCAAATTTGAAGTACTATGTTCAGCTATGCATAGAGACAACTTTTGTGGGAAGCTTCATCTTTTCTTGCTCTTTATCTTTCTACAAATAATTTTTCTTTTCTATTTGTCTGAAATTCTTTTTTCAAAATGTGTGAGTTACTTGGAGTATTGTGATACACATCTTTTGCACTAACCCAATAGGTGTACCCTTATTTCTTTCTTCTGTTTTTCCCGGTTAACTGCATGTATTGTATGAAGTTTAAAAAGTGGAATGGTGTGGTTTTAATGCATTTTGCATGAAATGGCAACTTTTTTCCTGTACTTGAGCATGTCTTCATTTGTTGGAAGTCAGAATTTCTGCAGTTATGAATATTTTTTCCCAGTAATGTGATGAAATTAATGTTCATAATTTCACAATCTAAAAATCTATCTGTAACAATTAATTTCAAATTCATTATTTAAAATCCTTTCAATGCCTCTTTGCATTAAAACCATGCCTACTCCACTCTAATGTGGGCTTCCTCTTTCCTGTCAGGGTGCAGATATAGTTCGTCTATGGAATCTACATCAGACATTACTTTGTTTTGATTATGATTCAGAGGAGAGTAATGAAGTCAAAGACTTGTTACTTCAGTGTTTTATGAGTGTAAAACACATTAACAAAGAAGAGGTAAGCCAATTATCTTACTGTAGTTTTGTGCCAGTGAGCTTTGGTTGCTTTTAATAGTTTTGCAGTTCGTCTTTTTTTTTTTTACAGTACAGTAGGTAGCAACATGAGACACCTCAGCTCAGGCTCCAGGCTATAAATGGTTGATACTCTGTTTCATTTGGAAAAACTTGTTTCTGTTCCAGACTAAAGTGTGAAGGTGTGTGTCTAAATCTTCTGTCCAGTTCTTGTATCCTGAGGCAATAAGAATCAAGTGCTTTGCTTCCATTGCATTTCCCTTGATATTTAAAATCATTCCCTGGTGTAATTCTCTTCTTTTATAGCCGTTTTTCCTTTTCTTGAAGACAAGTAACTGTAGCAAAATAATTTTCCTTCTAAATGACTCCATTTAGGAGATTGCATTGCCATATTCTGTTTTAAAAGTAGCATAAAAAGAACCCAACTTTACAGAAAAATGAAATTATTTTATTTACTACATATATTTCTCTTAGTGAACAGTTGCTGTTGTGTTGTTTTTAGATTGTGCCTGTGCACCAGGATAGTGGTGTCCAAGCCTTCTTTCTGGTTAGAAAGTCAGACCACCTGACTCTGTCTCTGAAGTTCTTTCTCCTCCCTGCATGTTTAAAATAGATATATTCTTTTTCCTATGGAATATATGAACTTCTGTCATAAAATGAGCTCTGAGATTGCTGCATTAATATGGCAGTATGAGTATATGGCAGTATGAGGATATGGCATTTAAAAAATGGAGATAGCAAAGGAATTAGGTGAAATGTTTGATAGAGCAGGGTTTGGATACCTGCCACGAAGTTGGTGGGTTTTTTGTTACTTACGTATCATATTGTAAGCTATTTCAGTTTTGACTAAAATTGGGATGTACAAAGGCAATATGAGAGTTGGGAATGGAAAAAGAGAAAACGTGGGTGGAAAGAGGAAAGACAGGTAAGACTTTATTGACAGAGTTTACAATTAGTTTTGTGTCCTTGGTGTATTTCATTTTAGGTCATTTTTGTCCTCTGGAAAAAGTGTGTACTTGTGTGTATTCTTTGTCCCAGTACTTAAAATGCATTAGCTATATTTGATTCTATATGGGTTTTTTTCTGTTATATTTGAATCCACTGTATCATTTTAATATTTCATCTTCATATAGGCACAGTAAATAATTGGTAATTATATATGTAAAATACAACTGCTATCTAGGCTTCAGAAGCAAGTTCTTGTAGTTATTTTTTTCTTCCACGTCATGTGAGACTTTTCATATAACGTGTTAATTACTTTTCTACAGGAAGTTTGCACCTTAAATCTTTGAGTGAAACACAGCCTTCAGTATATAAGTCATGTCTTTTTTGGTTTTTTTTGTTTGTTTGCTTTTTGGTTTGTTTTGTGGTTTTTTTTTTTGTTGTTGTTGTTTTTTGGGTTTTTTTTAAATATGAGGGGAAAAAAGCAGTGGTAAGCTGACTTGGTAATGATTATTTTTCCTGGCATATTAAAACTCATCCTCTTTGCTCCACAAGAACGTGCAGATTTGGCCACACTGTGCACATTCACTTCTCTGCCCAAGACTTTTCTCTTTGCTCTCCTGGTGATTTCTGGTTCTTGACATTTTGTCACATTTGCATTTTCATAGGCCTGTCTCTTTCTAGGTAGATACAGAGAGCACCTTACTGCACTCTCTGCTCTGTCATCTGATCATTAGTGGTTTAAATCCTTAATTCTGGATTCTTTGCTTTCTGGCTGGAAGGATTGCCTGGAAGCAGGAGCTCCCAGCTGTTGCCTAAAGGCTCAGCCTTGGCCAGTGGTGGGTCTGCCTTGGAGCCCTCTGGCATCGGCTCTGTTGGACACAGGGAAAGCTTCTGGCAACTTCTCACAGAAACCACCTCTGCAGGCCTCCACTATCAAAACCTGGCCATGCCAGCCTAATACACAAGTCACTTTACATCCTGGAGGATAACAGTTCAAAATAAAAGGAGAACCATAACCCATTCTGGAAAGATCCCAGACAGGGTTCACTTAAATTAAGTATCTGAAATAAATTTAGACATCTGTGCAGGAGCATAATCACTACAGGTCCTGGGAAGGATTTGACTGCTTAAGTGAATGACCCATGCTACATTAAATGACCTAAGTTGCCTCAGATATCCACGGAGGGCTGGCACGTAAAACATTGTCATAGATCTGCCTTCTGGGAAACCATCTGGGCATGTAAAATTGCTCTGTGTTTAGGGTGTGCCGTATTAACCCTAGTCAGCAGAGTCAACAGAACAATTCAGCTCCATTAAACAGTAACTAAACAGCTGATCACATTAATCACTCTTCAGACAATAGCATTTTGGGACCTAAACGTCCAAATTCACATATCTCAGTTTGTGAGCAGAAATCCAGCTTCAATATATGACCTTCCAGTACATATCCAGAGTGGTAACTGACTTGGATTTTCTTAGCTCTGCAGACAGGAGATTCAAAGTGTTCAAAGCATTTTCCTGTTGCTATGAAGCCGTTGCACTTCTGTTGCAAGTCCTTTTGTTTGGGATTTGTGTGCTGTGGAAGTTCAGTTGCAGTGATAACACACCTCATGTGTGTTCTCTAATTTCCCTTCCTGGCTCATTTCACTAATCGTAGATTTCTTGTAGCAACAAGAAACCAGCCAGCACTCCCCCAGTATCTCTGCTGGACTTTCTTCTTGCATCCTGTATTGCTTCTAAAATGTAGACGCATTTGTAGTAATTGTAGTAATACCAAATATCACTGTGATATATGAATTGCTTTGAGATGAAACTGAGCTTCTGTATGTCAGGCCTGATACTCCCTTTAGTGCCTGCAGACTTGTCCTACAATTCCTAAGAAAAATATTCCTAGTTTTTTTAGGGTACATATCCCAGAGCGTAGCACCATAGCAGCTTAAGCTGCTATAACTCCGGGTTGCAATGCTCCTGTGTTGCCATGGGCTAGCATTCCTCTTTTCCTTTCCACAGTATGATGTTCAAGCAGCGATGCCATGGATTGATTGAAGGAGGTAGCTGTTTTTTCCTAGTAAGATTATTTTTCAGACAGATTAAATGTCTGCAGTGGTTCATCATATGCAAGGCTGAAGGAAGGGCAGGGTCAGGAATGCAGTGTATCAGTTCTAAATCAGATTAAACTGATAGAGAATTGCACATTTATATCTCATTGCAAGAGCAGGGAGTTCAGCGTTTCTGCATTCCCAGGCTGTGCTATTCAACAGAGTAATATTTCTCAGAGGCTTATTATCAGGCTGCATTAGTGGAGTGATCCTCTGACTTTATATGTCTGTGATTTATGGAAACATTCTTGTTCAGATGGGGTTTCCAGTCCCAACAGCTGCAGAGCATGTTACTCTGGTAGGTCTGTTGAACTCTCTTTCCTTGCTAACCTGTGTGTGTACAGAACAAAGTCACGTGCTCTGTGTCCACAAGCACAGCAGTAGCAGACACCCAACACTCTGATACTGCATTAATCCCAAAGATGACAAATTCACAGTCTTATTCACCTGTCACCAGTTTACCTCTCATGATAATGAGAATATTGATACCAGTAATTATTTCAGATCCATTAATCACAAGCAGCCGATTAAGTTAGAGGCACTTACCATAATTTCCAGGAGCAGGCTCAATCTTTTGAAACCTGAGGCTAAAAAGAATTGGTTGAAAGCTATTTTTTGGCTTTTTATTATCTGTCTTGCTGCTGGGGTTGTAGAAAATGAGATGAGTTCGAGTTTTTCCTCATCCTTGCCTTCTTGAGGAAAGAGCTGTAGGTCAAGACTCCCTTGACCTTTTGTTTTGTTGGGGATGTTGATGTGTGACATGCCAAGTGGGACTCCTGGATATTTATATTAGGCCACCAAAGTTGGAGATAGAGGCAACTCTCGTTGGCAACAGGAAGGATTCCATTGTAGACGAGAATCTTGACATTGTATTTAGCCTTTAGGTCTTGATTTTTATGAGCTTCTGAATTACTTCTTCACCCAAAGGCATTTCAGCTATCAGTTGCACTGCAGGGCAGTTTCCAACTATGTGCTTCCTTTTCCCTCCTCTACTCTGTGAGATTCCAACTCCAAGTGTGACTGGTGTTCTATTTTCTCTGTTTTGTCTTAGGTGTGAACACAATTCTTCGTCCAGCTCTCAATGGAAGTGCCTCTGAACCTCTGCTAATTGTTCAGTAACCCTTTTGCACTTCTGTCAATGTGTTCTTTACTATGGCACTTCCTTTATTAATTTTCCTAATTTATTTTTGCTAGAAAGCTGAAAAGGGACTCTTACAGCTGGCTGACTCACCCTTATGTATGATCAAACATTTTGAAGTCTTAGAAGCTGGATGCCACTACTTCATCTGTAAGCTAAGTCAGAGTGAGGCTGCCTTTACAGATACTGTGTAAGGCTCCAATTCTTGGGCAGATCTTGCTGATTCTGGAAGAGCATTGGCTTATTTCCTTCATCCACAGCCTTCCTCTGCCTTTTATTGCAAAATTCTATTGCTCATCAGATTCGTCATCATTGTTCCTGACTTGCTAAAATAGAGGAAAACTGATTTGGGAAAAAGAGTGTTTCTGCTTTCATGAATGAAAGCAGCTCCAGGAGGTTTGCAATATTACCTTTCATGTGGCAAGAGGAAAGGAATTGTCCTTCCTCATCAGAACATTTAATTTCCTCAGTGGCCCAGCTGTTCTCTGTGGCTTTGTTAAAAATTTTGTGTGTCCTGTGCTGGTAGAGTTGTTGTGGTGTTTTATTTGTACCTTCACTGTCATCCCAGTGTCATCTTGGAACAGTATTGCACTTGGCAGAGCTCGGTGACGTGGCCTTGATGAGGGTGCTGAGTTGCACAGTCTGTTACCATTCTGGAATGCTGCTTGAAGTCACACCAAACCAGAATGGACATTGAAAGAGTGGAGGCAGATATGTGATCCACGTGTTCATTTGTTCTGTGTTTTTTCTACAGTATGAATAAAAGTAATGCTTGAATTCTGTTTAATAATTTAGAATCCTAAATAATTTTTTCTGTTTCACCTATGCATTTTAAATTTAAAGATGTAATTTCCTTTGTACTTAGTGATTTTTGAGGTAGCTCTTAAATTGGGTATTCTTCTGAGGTTTGACTTTCCTTTGTTTTTTCCTCTTTTCCCCTCTCCACAGGGAAGAAGATTCCTGAGTTTTTTGTTCAGCTGGAATGTAAACTTCATTAAAATGATACATGGAACTGTTAAAAACCAATTACAGTTCTTTCCAAGGTATGCATCCTAGTTAGAGTACTTAATTAGTAAGAGCTTGTCTAAAATCTTGTTTGTCTCACTCTCTAGAAATACCTAGTGTATTGAAATAATATATCAGGATCCAGAAACCCTCAAATCTTCTGAGTATAACTGCTGTATTGTTTCAGCAACTTCATTTAATAGTTGCTCTGATGTGCCTGGGTGTACAATTATAGGAGTAGTAAATGTTTATTTGCCATTAGCTAAAGCAAATGACTTTGACAGAAATTGGACTGCATTATTTGCAGTGCTTATGTGAGGGTTGTGGGTCCATTTCTTCTTTTGTAGGGTGTTTCTATTTTTTCCTATGAGCAACCTCTAAATTAATTTGATAGGATTCTATATACAGACATTCTAATAAGAAGTGACTTGCAGGATCAATCATAGCCTGAGAACTTGGCTGATGGATGAAAAACATGAGATTTTTTTTCTTTGATTATTCAATGAAATATTACAGAAGTAATTCTTTGTATTCAAATCAGAGGCTTTCTAAAGCTTTCAGGTAGAATAATGCATACCTGTACATCTCTATAAAGAATTTAGGCATTCATAATGACATAAATGATAAAGTATCTGTGAATGTTTTGACTTTCCCACTATAAGAGATATTTCAAGTATCATGTAATAGTGCTTGGGTTCATTAATAAAGAGTTAACTTGGTAGTTATGGGTGTGGACTTGAAAAAGAGAATTTCTTCTTCTAAGTATCATGCTGATGCACAGAATTAAGAACAATATTGGTATGTATAAAAAACTTCATGTTTCACCTTTATGAGTTGTACATAGATATGGTTAGTATGCTTTCTTGACAGTGTTTCCTATATGTTAATACAGATCCTTGATGGAATACATTTCAGAAGTTTACTTTAGGGCCTGGAAGAAGGTATCAGGAGAATTCACAGAGGTAACACTATCCTTGAAATTTCATTTGGATAGTTTTGAATTTCAAGGCGGGAAAGACTCATGACTTTCCTCCTCAGAGAGGTGCCTTAAACAAGCCTTAAAGAATTATTTCCCTAAGGAAAGGGCCTCTTCAGCATTGGCAAGGAGTAACAATATGTTGTGCTTTGAATGTTTTCCCACTGAGATCAGCTTGGCTGCAGTTAAACACCTTTAATTCTGCTGCTGAAATATTGGTTCACACAGCTATGCATATACACAGTGTTTTTCATAAACACACCAGTTAGCTGAATTATTGAAGCTTTTATTCAGTATGTGCAAGTCTGTATAGTTGATAGCTCAAGTATTTATCTATTTTTTGTGGATTTTCATGGAAGTGATTAAAGGCATAATTACAGCATCACAACAATGCTAGAGCAAAATTTCAGATACCAAATATTCTTATTTATCCTGCTTTTAGCTCCTGACAATTGCATTAATTGTATATTCTGAAATTTTGAAAATCAGTTGAGGCAGACTGAGGCTCCCAGCATGGAAAAATTTGGGCGAAGCAGAAGCCAAGTAAGAAATAATACCAGATACTATTTTCAGTTGCTTGTTTTAGGGAAAAATATATAGTTGCTGCACAGCTACAGTACTTACTGTTGTTTTATTGTGTTAACAGCAGCATGTGTGTGTTTTTACTGTAGGTACTTGAATGTAACTGCATTCAGGATTTCATGCATCATGGAATTCATCTTCCCAGAAGTTCTCCTGTTCACTCTAAAGTTAGAGAGGTGAGTTCCTGGAAAGCATGACATGAACTAGTAGCATCAAAATGAGATCAATTGCTATAAAGTGGAAAATTTCCATTTTGTACTAAAATACTATACCAGCTGTGGCTGGAATGGAAATACTTTCTTTCACAGCAGCCTGTATGGGGCTGTGTTTGGGGGGTGCTGGTGGCACACCAATGTTCTGGGTGCTGCTGAGCAGTGCCTGTGTGGTCTCAAGGCTTTCTCCTCCCTGCGTTTTCCCTAGGGAGTGGGCTGGGCATGAGCAAGAAGTTGGGAGGTCACAGCTGAGACAGCTGACCCAAATTGACCAGAAGGATATTTGCTTGACATACAACCATCATTCCCTCAGCAAAGTGAGGGAAAGTGGGTTTTTGGGAGGTAGCCATTGCTTGGAGATTGGCTGAATATTGTTCTGCTTGTGGCAGGTGGTGGGTGATTGCATTTACATCACTTGTTTGGGGATTTTTTTGGTTCTTTTTGCTTCATTTATTAAACTGTCTTTGTCTTGACCCCTGAACTTGCTTTTCTCTTCCAATTCTCTTTCTTCCCCACTGAGCAAGGAGTGTCTGAATGGCTGTGGGTGCTTAGCTGGTGACTAGGGCCAACCCACCACAAATACTTAAAAAATAGCATATTGTGAGAAACAATAGGAGGAGCCTGCTTATAGTTTTGCACCAGATTTATCTTTGCTGCTCAAAAGTAGAAAAAGAAGGGGATTTTCCAGAGTGCCAGAAATAGTTTTTGATGTCTGTTGTCTATGCTTTCTTCACCTGCAGAATTGACCTTTCCATAGATGATCACAGGGATGAAAAGTCACAAACCTTCTTGAGGCAAACTTAGTACATGGGTCTGAAATGAAACTTGTTTTTTTATTTTTATTATATATAGGGGGTTTATATATGTCTATAGGGACAAGCCTTGATTCCAGTTGTCCATCTCTGGCTTTTATTCATGGGCAGAACATTTGAAGCAGAATGAGAAAAGCACAAAGCTTTTTAAGACATTTGTATTTGATCAATGCCCCTTCCCCTCCCATGCTTTCTCCCAAATACACAGACTCTAGAGTGTAAAATGTGTGTAATATATAGCTCAACATAACCAGTGTGCAATATTATATTGGGTTTTTTGTTTATTTTGGTTTGGGTTTTTTAGGAGTTTTGTTCTGTTTTGTTTTCTCATAGCTGTAGGACCACCTTGTCCTGTGATTCCTGGCTTTTGACAGAGCATTTCATGTTTTCAGACTCAGGGGCTTATGATGTTGAAAGAGGACAGTGAATAAATATGTCTGTGGGCTGCAAGTGGAGCAGGTCTTGGAATAAATGTGAACTGACCACTAGAGGGTCAGCTTCTTTTCAAATTTTGTGTAATCTTGTATTCTGTTTTCCAAGATCTTCAGGGAATTATCAGTGCTGTATTGATCAAGGCCAGAAATGTTCAGAGGATGATCTTGTCTTTTTGATTAATTACCAACCTTAGAACACAGTTCAAACTGACCAGTGTTTCAAGTGGAGGAATTCTTCATATCAAGTTACATGATGTCCTTTCTCATATTCTGCTCTGGTCTTCCACTTTCTTTTCTGCATAATTCACATACAAAAATAACAGGATTTTTAGCTAATTAATCACAGTTTTGAGTCCCAAGGAGTGCTGATACTTGCTTTTCATCAATGCATAAAAAATGTATTAGGTTTGTACATTTTTATTTGGATAACTCTACTTACCAAATAAATTCCTTTGTTCTTAACAGAGAAAAGGCTTATTTATCTGTAGTTCATAATTTCATGGGTTCAAACCATTTCTGCCATTTACCTTAAAAATAGTTTTTTACAGTAATAAAAAATGAGTTGTTGCTGTGAAATTCTCCAGCCATGTTTTTTCTTAGTTGTAGATCTTTATACAAACTTATTGACTCTATAAAGTTATAAAATATTATCCTTATTAGATAAATTTAATGTTACTATTTTTGAGACTTTTCAGTAAAATACAGGGTCAATTAATATGTTTAGTTTTATCATTTCCATGGTATGAAAACTCTGATGTTACATAATTATGGAATGAGACAGCCCCTTACCACTTCATGAATGTTTTGGGCCTGGTTTATTTTTTCTTAGATGCTGAGTTATTTTCATAAACAAAGTAAAGTTCGTCAAGGAGTTGAAGAAATGCTCTACAGATTGTATCAGCCCATCCTCTGGAGAGCACTGAAGGTAATAACCCTTTTCAGAAAATAGGACTGTCTTTCTCCAACTATTGAATTTTGGGTCTCTTCCACATCTTCTATTATTTGCTTTTAAAATGAAATAGCTACAAAAACCAAGATGAGTGCTTGACATCACAGATGTAGCTGAGTAACTTTGCAAGTTGTAATTAGGCATAGCATGCACAATAACATTCTAATTTTTTAATATAATTTACTTGTAAAATTCAATTTGGTTTACAGGTACCTAGAATGCTTTCCAGGATTGCACTTGGTATTCTTATCTGCTCAGTCTGAAAATTCTGTGTAATCTTGTATTCTGTTTTCCACGATCTTTAGGGAATTATCAGTGTTTTATTGATCAAAGCCAGAAATGTTCAGAGGATGGTTTAGTCTCACCTTTTGAGTAATTACCAGCCTTAGAATACAGCTCAATGAATTTATTAGAGTTTTAATTTAGAAAAACTTTTATTCTAGTTTGATTGTACGTACAGACATTCATGGTATGGATGTGCACTCAGAATGAAATTCTTACTTCTAGTTCTTTGATGTTAAGTGTGCCTATGTCCTCCTATGGACTGAATGCACAGACTAATGGGAACCTGCTGCAGTTTGTCCACTCAGTTACACTCTGTGATTAAGACAAGCTAAGCTTCCTTCTTTGGTAGCAGCTTTTATTTTGTCTGAGATGATGAAATTCCTGTTTGTAAGAGTGTACACATACAGCCAAATTAAATTCTGGTAAACATTTTTAATTTCATTTATTGGTTGGTCATACAGCATCTTCTCTAGCCATGAGAAAGGTATTTGAAATTCTCAAAGTTGGAAGTATTTACTAGCAACCTTAAAAGTTGTTTACAATGGATTTTATGAGCTCCAGGAATGAGTTGAGAGCTGTTTGGGTTCAACAGAACCCTGTGGTAGAGGTGGGGAGATGAACAGAGTCATTGCTAGCCCAGTATCTTGTTTGGTCTTACATAAAAGTTGGATCCCATCCCTTTAGAATTAATAAAAACAAGGAACCTTCTGGATGAAACATGTATGTCCTAGTGCAAGAAAATAATAGCTACAAAGCATGGCTTCCTTTAATTTCTACATTTCTGTCTCTAAAAAGAATAGGGGTTTTAATTGATTTTTGATAAGTTAACAAAATACAGTATTCCATTCTTAAGGGAGTTGCTGTCAGTCAGTGGAGGGTGGTAGTCACTTTCCAAGGCCCAGGACTCAAATGGAAGACTAGAGGACTTTGGTGGAAGATTCTGTCAAACCTTATAAAATCTGCATACATTTATTTGGAGAAATGTAACAGAAGGTGTGTCTTTTGGCAAAAAATGGTTAATGATTGATCTGCAGCAAGACAATGGGAGAATTCCTGATTCCAGAAATGGTTGAAGTTTTTAACAGCTGCTATTCGTAATTTTCACATCACTAATGGTTCCATTGCTAGAACAAATCATATAGTACTGCATGAATTATTTGGCATTTTGAACTGTTGCTGTGACTCAGAATCACCAGTAGTTTAAGATACTGAACTAAGAAGGGAAGCTTATAACTGTCCTTACTGTTGTGGGTTCTGCTTCAAAGCTTGAAATGTCACTTTAATTTTAGATAATCAGTTTGATGCTCCTGTTTTAGCCATATCCCTAATTTAATATAGTGAAGAACAAATCCTGTTCTAGAACACTGGTTATGAAACAGAAAGGACATACTAGGCCCGTTTATTCCTCCCTCTTGCAGAAAGCAAAAATACTTCAGTTGTAAGAACACATTGAATTCCAGAACTGTTCATGCTGAAACTACTTGATTTCATCTCTGCAATCTTTAAACTCAGAATGCACATTCATAATGCACAGATCTCTGTTTCTTCTTAAATTGCTTGTTTTGCAAATACTTAGATTGCACAACTTCTGTTGGGGCTTTTACCAACACATATTTTATAAGCCTTTATGCAACTTAAAGTTTTTATAATATAAGCCCATATGTAACTTCTTCATCTTTTTTCATGTTCTTATTATGAAAAGCAAGTGTCCTGCAAACATAAAAGAGATGTGCAGTGATTGGTTGGTAGTATAAGAAGATATATGGGTATAAAAATATGGATATTTAGTGTGAGGTAATTAGTGATTAAGCTATTTCTTGTCAAGCTGAAAAAGTCAAGAACCACTCCTCCAGCAATTTGAGCTGTTGAAGGAAGTTACTCCTTTAAAGTGGTGTGTTTGGTTGATTTTTAAATTTTTTTTAACATCCCACACATTTGAACTAACACGTCCTGGGGAACCAGTGTTTTAAATAATTTGAAATTAATTTCAGAACCTGTAAGACCAGAAAAAATTGAAAAGAAAGCTATGAAAATTAACTGAAGAAAAAATTAAAATATTGTTTAAGAAGATTCTGAAGGTTCCTCAGAATAGTACAAGCGCAATGGTAAAGAAGTATTAGTCATTTAAATAACTGTAGGTTCTGGTGTGGAAAAATCCATGTGGATTAAAACAGGCCATGAATTGAAAGTCTTAGGTTCTACCTCTGTGAAGACATTGTACAAGCCTGAATATGCAAATACATTTGGGATAAATTCCAATTAATTAAAGGCAGGAATTTGAACTGTGGGTACTCAGTTCAGAATTAAAAGTGAGTTTAATGGAATTCAGTGTAATGTACTTAAAAAGTTATGGAAATTAACTTTCTGGAATGGCTATGGTAAACAAGGTCTAGGTTATTGCACAAAACCACATTTGAATTAATTTTCACATGCAATGTTAGTGCAGAGCTATATCACCCTGAATTCACGTATTGTCTTGTTATGTGTTAATTCTTAAATATAGACAAGCTCAAAGTTGAAGGATTTTCTACAACTTTATAGGATAGAATTAAGAATTATGATCTTTTCGCCTTTAAACTGTTTGCATTATCCATGATAAACAAAGGAAAGCACAAATCCCTAACCAAAGACTGTATATATGTGCTTTATTTGCTTTTGTAGTATTCAATTTAGAATTGCTATTAATTTTGTTGACTTGAAGAATATGGAATGTTTTGGTTCTACTCCACCATATCAGGATTGGTCAAGAAGAGAAACCCAAAACAGATTGCAAATGAAGTAATTGTTGCTCATTTCTTTTGTGATTTTGTGGTTTTATTTGTAATTAGTTTAAGTCTAAATATTACATGGTTATTGCCACGTTTCTTTTCCCTGTCTTTGATTTCAATGTGCTTTATGTCAAGGGAAGAAGAAAATTAGATTATTAGAATAGTCAAGAAGTTCCCCGACCGGTCTCGTCTTGCTGTTAAAATTAGGCCTACTTTGCTTGTTATATCGAGAGATTTTTTTTTTTTTTTTCATTGGACCCAAAATCTGGACAAAATTCTTCCTTCTCTTCTTTGCAGGAGAAGTCAGCAGAGGCTCTTAATCACTGCACTGCTTTGATAAATGCAATTTGGTGGTTAGATTTCAGCTTTCTCCTTGTGATGCCTTGAATTTCTTCATCGCTTCATTGCCTGCTCTCTTTTTCTGTCCTTTAAGAGTTCACAGGGTTAATTATCTTTCACTGAATGAATGTCTAAATATGCACCTTTTTCTTTTTTTTTTTCCATTTGGGGTTCTACAACCAGTAAAATATATGGTGGAGTACACTGAAAACTGTTGAATATGGTAAAATCTCTGAGGGTTGTGAGGCTTCCCATAGATTTTTGATGAGCTGCCTGGAGCTCAGAACGTGGTGCTATTTCCTATGTGCAGAGATGCAGAAATGAATGGTTTTGCTGGATAAGTTACTCTCCAGGCTTTCTGGTACTTAGTTACTAAGTACTATTTTCTTGAAGAAATAGGCATTTCAATTAAATCACCTGTCTCTTGACAAGCAAGTTAATTAATTCAATCTGATTGAATTCAAGATTCTTCTGTCCTGAAGAGGAGTTTTAAGGCAAACAACAGAAATCCCAACTGCTTTTAATTTATTCAGCATTACAGAAAGCAGGAGGGCTCTGGCTGTGGTTCCTCATGGTCATTGAACCTGATATGCTTTGAAAGCTGATTGTAAGAATAACTCAGTTTTTACTGAATGGGCAGACATGAAACACAAAACATTAAAACTCATATGTGACTTTAAGTTCTTCTGTCCCTTTATAAATTCATCTTTTCTATCTACTTAATTAAAAACACTAACTTGTTAAAATGTTTGGAGAACAGTGTTTGACATTTTACACACATTTGACTTTGGATATTAAGTCTATCCTTACGGGAAAAATATTTTTTCCTCCATTTTAACAGGCCAGAAACTCAGAAGTTCGAGCAAATGCAGCATTTTTATTTGTTGACGCTTTTCCTGTTCGTGATCCCAGTTTTAAGGTTGAAGAGATGGACAACGAAATTCAGAAGCAGTTTGAAGAACTTTTTGTAAGTTTTAATGAAACTAAAATGTTAAAAATGAAAGTTTTATCAAAGCTAACTCAAAAAATAATTTGTTGATGGGATTAAAAAGTACGGAACTTCTGGATAGTATTTGTAGAGAAATAGAGGTCTGTGGTGCAGAAAATACAAAAATAAACTGATATTTTAAATTTTTATAGTATGTTTTCTGCAGATGCTATATACCACTTTAAACTCTAAAAAGAAAATAATTTGGTTTGTTATTCATTAATCTGTGAATAAGATGCCTTTGAAAGATTAAACACATGAGTAATGGATCTTGATCCTTACTTAACCTCGGACTGGGGGGGAGAGCTTCACAGTTACTCTGGAAGCATTCAGTGAAAGTTCAGTGCTGTGTTACTAAATGCTTCTGAAATGAAGTATAATGGAGATAACCTAAAAATCTCCTTACCAGTCTAAATGGTTGAGAATGGGCATAATGTTTTCATTAAGAAAATGTTCGGGAATTCCTGAGTAAACATCAGATAATTGAAAGAATTTCAGAGTTTTTATGTCATTATGTAGGAACAGTGATCAGTGTAGACTCATATAAATAGAAGTCTAAAGATTCTTAATTAAGCCACAGATGCAAGACTTGATTTATTTTAAAAAAATAAATTCAAAAGACCAATTTAAAAAGTTGGTCAATAGTTATCTTAATTTTGCTTCTGATTTAAATTTCCTTGTTTTCTTTATCGTAAAATGCCTTGAGGGACTATTCGTATTATAGTTCTTTTGTTGTATGACAGTTTTCATAATTACTAAAAGGTAATGGAATGCATTTTGTTCATGATAGGTTCACATCAAAGAGCAGTGGAGCACAGTAATCCATATGCTCACAGTATTGTTCTTCTGTTTGTTTTAGAGTCTCTTAGAAGATCCTCATCCAGTTGTCCGCTCTACAGGGATACTTGGAGTTACTCAGATAATATCCAAATACTGGGAGATGATTCCTCCGACAATTCTTGCTGATCTTTTAAAAAAGATAACTGGAGAGCTGGCATGTGATATAACATCCGCTGATGTTCGATGCTGTGTTTTTAAAGTAAATGTTTTTCTAAATTTAAAATCGTGATAAAGTAATTTTTATATTTTATTTGATGTACAGGTTTCTAGTATAGGCCATTTTAAATCAAGGAAATTACTTATTCTACCAAATGTCTTAGGCAATAGAATTCCTAATGCATGGAGGTTTTGCACATTGCATAAAAGCCATGTTTGAAGTACACAAATGCTTTTTAAAATAGTAACTCATTGGCTTTCTGAGTCTCAACCATTTTGAATTTCCAGTTGTACACACACTGTTTGGACCCGATAATTTAGGTTTTTTAGCTACTAGAAATGAGGGTTAGACTTGGAAATATATGTAGGCAGATTCCAGGATGTTCCTGTGTCGCTGGCTTTGACGCATCCCAAGACATGCACAGTTAGGATTTTGTACCCCACTGTATGTGTCTGAGGTTTGGATGGATGTAATTCCACAGTTTGTCTGGTGATGTCTCCTCCCATGCATTGCTCAGTGTGTTAGAATTAGTTCATCTATGTCTTTCTGGCATGTGAGAAATAACTGATAGCTTGGACAGAAAAATGAACTCCCTAAGCAGCATTTTCACTTGAAGAGTTTGTGTCTGTGTCAGTTCAGCCTTAAATTGAAGCTGTCGTCTTGTTAATCCTCACTTGCTCCACTACTGCTTCATGGGGGAGCTATACTGGATAAGCAGAACGTGCTGATTAAAAAGGAATTGGAAAAAATAGATGTATTTTTAATTTGAAATCACCGTATTTTAGAGAGCTGGTATTGTACAGTGTGCCCTCAGGTAGAGGGCAAGACCATGGTCTCAGTGTAGATCTGAAGCTGATTCAGCTGAAATGAGTTCACTGAGCACAATTCACTGTAAATTTGAAATAATCAAAGCAATTTTTACCAAAGTATTACAAGAAAAATAAGCATTCACAGTGGCTGTCCCTGCTTTATTTAACCTGAGAAATTTCATGGTCCTCTTCAACAATTTTTAGCTAGCTATTTTTCAGCTCTACTCTTTCTGGATTTGTTTTTTTTTTTGTAGTGTTTACCAATAATTTTGGACAACAAACTAAGTCACCCACTCCTGGAACATCTCCTGCCTGTGACCAAACACAGCCTTCATGACAATTCCGAGAAAGTGCGAGTGGCTTTTGTGGATATGCTGCTGAAAGTGAAGGCTACCAAGGCTGCTAAGGTAGGACAAGTGATGCTTGATAAGTAGCAAGGAGACAAAATCAAGGCATTTATTTAAAAAAAAAAATGTACATTTTGAGACTGCTGCAGTGTTCCTAAAAGGAAAGAAATACTTGCTTTGCTGTAGCGATATTCTTAGTATTTGTGGTATCCTGAGTGCTCTGTGGGCCCTTGTTCTCTCTGTGGATGTGTGGGGCAGAGCAGTGGTACAACCACACTTCCCTCAGCTGCCCAGCTCAGGCAGGACTCTTCTAAATGCTTAACACCTTTCCCCGGTAGCTTTTTTGCTTTGATTCTCCTGTTTCTATAATGTTTGTATTTTGTGGGCACATCCCTTGGGATTTTGGTGTCTTTTTATAGTGATTTTGAATGCTTTTTTGTGTTCTGCTGTGGAGTCTTATTTA
Organism: Edolisoma coerulescens; assembly: GCA_013397115.1. Classification (NCBI taxonomy): domain Eukaryota; kingdom Metazoa; phylum Chordata; class Aves; order Passeriformes; family Campephagidae; genus Edolisoma; species Edolisoma coerulescens. The sequence continues at coordinate 1,835,723 of VWZW01003558.1, read as the reverse complement.
GGGTGATACACTGCAGCCACAGGCATTATATTATAGCATCTTTGAGCTCTTTTCCACTCTCTGCTGTTAATAGTTTCTTAATTTCAATTTTATATTTTAATTTAGCCACTTTTTGTCTCTTGCTAAGCCTAATAAAGACATAAAGCTATTAGAAAGTATCCACAGGAAGGCTGTGAAGATGGTGAAGGGTCTAGGGGGGAAGCCATACAAGGAGTGGCTGAGGTCACTTGGTTTGTGAATCATTCTGAGTTCGCTGCCATTAAAGACAGAGAAAAAAGGTAATTCTTAATGTCAGGGATTTTTGGTGGGAAGGAAAGATCGGGTTTACATAAAGAAAAAAAATCCTAGTAGGTGTTAGATGTTTTTCAGTAACTTCCTATTGATTTCAAAACTGTAATATGTATCTCTGCTAAGTCCTGGGATCACTTCAAACTTACTTTTTATGACAGTTCTAATAGGGACATCCATAGTTTGAATTCACAGGGTAATGAGCAGCTGCAAATATTTCTACTCAAAAGTAAAATAGGTTTCTTGGCATTGAAAAATACTTTCTTTTTGGTTTTTTGTTTTAATTTGAAATTGTCCAGCATAATTAATTCAGAATCTTCTCAGAGAAATTACAAATGTAGTGTTACTGCTGGCATAACAGCTGTGTAATCTTTCTGAATTTCATAGCCTTTGATTTCTGTGTTAGAAATAAACTGGAGCTCTGCTAAGAATGGGATGCATTCAGTATTTAGTAATGGGTTTGGGATGGTTTTGGAAAGGGTGTTGATCTATACAGGTTTTTAAGGTGTATACGGTACTTGAAAGTAGTTTGGTCCTACTTTGTCCTGTAAGGAGAACATGAAACATGGCACATAATGAAAACTAATTGTATTTTCTGGTGATATCCTTGTAAAGTAAATAGTTCTTCCCTGTATCTATGAAATTGCATTAGTATTGCAGATGTATTGAACTGGAATTGCTTGAACCACAATTTTGCCAGTGAGTCAGAGATATGAGGAGATTTAGATCATCAGAAGCCTCAGAACAGCAAAATAACATTATTGCAGCAGAGTGTGACCTCCAGTACATGTCAGTGTTCAGTAAAAATAAAAAATGCTCCTGTTTTCCTGGTAAATGCTCCTTATATTTGTTTAGACTATTGACGTGGAAATCACTTAATTATGGCGATGGTTTTTTCCTCTATTTTATTAAAACTCCTTTTAATATCTTTTTCTCGCTTTAAAAAGTTCTGGAATATCTGTCCCATGGAGCATCTTCTGTCTCGCCTGGAAGCCGATTCTCGGCCCGTGTCCCGGCGCATCGTGAACCTCCTGATGAACTCCTTCTTCCCCATTAACCAGCCCGAGGACGTGTGGTGTGAGCGCTGTGTCACTCTCATCCAGATGAATCCAGCAGCAGCCAGGAAGTTCTATCAATATGCTTATGAATTTACTGCCCCCACCAATATAGGTAAAGTACAAAAGCTTGAGAGTTTGTGGAATTATTGATATCACACCATGTAAATGCTTTTTTTTTTTCCTGTAACCGTGGTACATTGTTGGTAGATTTTTTGGGCTTAGTTTAAGATTAGTTCGTAGTTTTTGAAATTCTTGACACCAGCAATAAGCACTGCTGGCAAAGTCATCAGCTTCTTCAACAATGAGGAGATCAAAGCTTTTCATGTCTGCTCTTAGATGCTGTACTGCACACTCCAGCCAGTGGTCCCTCTGTTCCACTTTCTCCCCACACATACCTTAAAACTATCTCAGTTGATACCTATTTCTCATGTAGAAATAGGGTAGCAAAATACCCTGGTGCCTTAAGTGATTTGAGATCTTCATGTGGAAGAGTCTACAGAAACTGACAATTGTTTACGTCTGATAATCTGTTTATGTGGGATTTGTGGATCAATATTTTCAAGTTGCTCAGAGAAAATCTAAAAAGTCCTCCTTCAGAGAGCTTCACAAAGTTTCAGTGAAGAGGGCGTGTACTGCCCAGAATGTCACTGCTTTTTGGAAAAGTGCTATTGAACCAAGTAAAATCAGGAAAATTTTTTTTCAGAGGAGTTCTGATAAAACCCAAGTAGTCAGCATGGAGTGACTTGGTTGAAATGCCCAAACCGTTGCCTCCCAACTGATCACCTTGATAAGGTAGTTATGAAATCACAGTTATGAAATCACCTTGTTGTACTTCCACCAGAGTGGGCATAACCCTTTCACCTTTTCTAGAGCTGAGCTCCTTGTTCAGGAGTGCAATGGTTGGGCTGTGACATCTTTTCCAAAGAATGGAAATTGACATGGGGTGGGAATTGACATAGGAGGGAATGTGTTCTTGAATGTGGGTCATTAAGTTAACAGCTATGCCAGATGAAACATAGGAGTTGTGGGAGCTTCCTCTGATTCTGATTTGATAAAGTGGTGGTTATTTTTTGGGGGTTTTTTTTAGTATACTGTTTTAACAATAAAATTACAGAACGTGATGATAATATTGCCATTTCTTCTTCAGACTTGAGGATATAAAACATGTTCACATTTTTTCCATTTCCTTTACAAGGAATTTTTCTCCTTTTTTTCCTAGCTCTTTCTGGTTCTGTTGCCTACTCTTTCTTACTGGCTTTCCAGCATTATAATTAGAAGCATTTATTAGCAACATTGTTAGCAAATAGTAAATGTCTAATTTCTTCTTCTTCTTTTTTAACCTAGCTAAATTGATGCTCACTATTCGGCGCTGCTTGAATGCCTGCATCCAGAAAGCAATGAAGGAGAGTCTTCATGATAGTGGGAATGATGATGATGAAGATGGAAGTGAGAAGGAGAACAAAAGTGTAAGAAAGTCCACTTCATGCTAAATTCTGGTTACTTCTTTTCAGTGGTGCTTGAGACCTAGGCAGTGAATGATACAACAGAAGTCGAAAGGAAAGCCCTTGGGCATCTGTGGTATTGGAAGGGGGGAACTGCCATTATTGGGTTTTCATGTCGTGCAGAAATTTGGTCAAGTAGCTAGAATAAGATGGGAGGAATATGAAGCATGTTTTAAATTAATACTTGCCTAGTTCCAGTACTGATTATAAATTGGCTTGGTTTTGCAGTTAAATTATTTTTAAAATTACCATTGCAAGATATGTGAAGTTAGAGAGAGAGAGCAAGGCTGAATTGTGGGATTCATGGTCTACAGCAACCACAATGCCTTTGTAAAGTGACTAGAAGGATTTTCAGTGGTTTTTTAAACCTTATTTTAACTTAAATTTCTATTTGAAAACATAATGGGTAATATCATCTGAGTGTTTGTATTTCAGGTGTTGGATAATGTGCTGTCAGTAAATGATGTGGCCAGCATGGCAAGTTTGTTGGAGATCACTGTAATACTCTGGAGAAGTATCCACAGAGCACTAGATCACAATGAAGATGCCAAAGATTATGCTATCAGGAAGTTTGCTTCTGTACTTCCTGAATATTTTAAAGTATTTCAGGTAAAGAAAGCCTAGATTTTCCTGTATTTTCTTAGTATTTTCTACAGATGCTTTCATGTTTTATGTCTTTTATCTATTTTTATGGCATTAAGTATTCTTTTTCATTGTTGCTTTAAACCACAAACAACAGCAAGTTCCTTGGAATCCCACAAATGGGTAGAAACTATTCTCCAGCTTCAGTGTCTGACTGATGAACCATTATCTAAATCATCAGCTCAGAAATACTTATGCAATAAATTGCTCTCCTTGTAAGGTTTTTCTAGGGTTTTATTCTTTTGAATGTTTTGGAACTTTTGGAAAACAGTAAATGCAAATGTGCCATTGCAGAATAAATACTCAGTGTACATTAGAGTCCACATGTTTTTCTACCCACTGTCACCCAGACTCTTCCACCAGCACCACTTGTTATGATTAAGCTGCAACTGAAGCAGCTGAGGCTCCTTTTTCACTGAGTATGAGCTGGCAGAGTGCACTTGCAGCCCAGAAAGCCAAAGGTGTCCTGCTCACCTGCTGCAGTGAGTGCAAGGGATGGCTACCAAGATGATTAGAGGGATGGAGCACCTCTCCTAAAAGGAAAGGCTAAAAGAATTGGGATTATTCAGCTGGGAAAAGAGAAGGCTTTGGGGTGACCTAATGGCAGCCTTCCAGTGCCTGAAGGGAGCCTGCAAGAAAGACAGAGAGGGACTTTTTACACGAGCATGTGGTGACAGGACAAGGGGGGAGTGGATTCAAACTAGAAGAAAGTAGATTTAGATTAAATATTAGGAAGAAATTCTTTATTGTGAGGGTGGTGAGACACTGGCACAGGTTGTCCAGAGAAGCTGTGGATGCCCCATCCCTGGCAGTGTTCAAGGCCAGGCTGGATGGGGCTTGGAACAACCTGGTTTAGTGGAAGGTGTCCCTGCCCTTAGCAGGGTTGTTGGAGCAAGATGATGTCTAAGGTCCCTTTCAACCCAGACCATTCTGTCATTCTGAGGTTTCTGCTAATTTGAATCTACTCTCAAATGATCTCTTGATGCACTTATTTATTGCTTTGGTTTGATACAGGCAATCAATTAAATTAAATTAATTAAATCAGTAATTTTCAAATTGTCAGTCTCTTTGCTCTAATTGTTTTAGTGTTATTCTCGAGGAGGATCCCATCATGAGAGTGGCCAATAGTGGCTGCTTCACCCAGAATGCATTTGGAAGGATTATCTGCTGGATGTCTTTTTCTTAATTGATGGCTTTTATGCTGAAGTATCCTGAATTATGGTGGCTGTTCCACTGCAACTTTGATTTAGATAATCAGGGAGTGAAAAGCAGGTCATTGCTCTGTAATATTCTGCAGCACAGATACACCAAGTGCTCTCTACCCTGAAAGCATTTGGAAGTTGTCAAAGACATTGCAAATCTTTTTTAGTAGAGGATGTAGCATCCCTTCTGAAAGGGTAAACAGACAAGATATCCAGCTTTAGCAAGCAACCTCTTTGACTTTGATATTCTTATGGTGAGTAAGGAGCTTGGATCTAAAAGGAACTGTCATCAGAGGTTTAGCTCCTAAAAGGCTATATACATACTGAAACAGCCTGTCTCTTTCCTGAAAAAGCTACAAATATATTTTAAATGTTCTTTTAAATGTACGAGCTTTAAAAAAGGTTTTAGATCTTGGAATGGCTAAGTAGGTGATAATTTCATTTGGCTATTTTCATGCAGCTTGGACATAGAGATAAACCATTTTTGAAGAGTTCTTAACATAGATTGGTTTCTATATAACCTGAGTGAGATTATGTTGTGGCCTAGACCATGCATTATGACATGCTGTAATGAATAATAGTGCATTAAAGATTACCACTGTTACATAAGAACCCTTTTCTTTAGAGTCCTTTTAATAAGTTTGTGATGTGAATGAATATTCATTTAAGGCACTGGTTACTTGAGAGGAATTAGATGGTGTCATGGTTGTGCAATTAAACATTAGTCACTACTGGAAAGAAAAAGTCAGGTAGAGCTGTTATTTCTTTTGCAATGATTATTGACCTAATGGAGCCATAACTATTCATGGTAGGTATTCTGGCAGTTTGTCAGAAAGCTGAAGGATACCAGCATTGATAATGGACCTCCAAGAACAGGAATCAGACATTGCAAGCCGCATATTGTTTTGAGCTCCTTTCAGTTCCATTTGTAGTGAAAAAGGCAAATCCTTAATCTGAGAAAATGTAATCATACTTCTTCAGTACTCTCTTTGGTTTTGCTTGCATGTGTGCACCTGTACATTTGTGTCATAGAGTGTAATTCTTTTATCCTAGGATGAGCGGTGCCTGACTCCATTGGTTATTCTGGCATCCTTTATGCCCCCTGCTGCTATTCCTACATTCAGGTACTGCTTTGAAATCCAAACTGAATGACAAGAAATTTCTTGTTGGCTATACTTGTTAATTTTTGACAACTTGATGTATTAAATGCCCATTTGGATAAATTAAGCCGCTAAAAAACTGTGGTAAGTTAGTAAAATTGGTGATGTTCAAGTCTGTCTAAGCCATTGGTAAATCCTTTGTTTGTATTATACTAATTGCTTTTCTTTAGATTTTTCTGCACTTATGGGTGTAAAGTTAATACATCTTGTTGACTGTTTGTTTTCTTTTAAGCTGTGGTGTGATTTCCAGACTCAGAAATATTGACAGTGGAGCTGACAAAAGCAAATATTCTACCCTGATCGACTGCCTGTGTCGCTGGGGTCAAGTGGGACACGTTATGGAATTAGCCTGTGACTGGCTGTCTGACACACTCACCCCAACAAAGGTGTGCACATGAGTATGACAGGGAATTAAGGAATTGCCAGATTGCATTAAGGCATCATGCTTTTTAAAATAAAATAAGACTTTTCGATGCTATATTTTCCTGCTTTGAAATTGGTTCATAAGTCAGATACTAACAGAGTTGTACTTCCTTCTTATTTAGAATACTAAAACATCTGAACGTCGAGTACGTATCCACGTAACACATGAATCAAAGCCAGACTTAGCAATTGATTACATTGAGTATTTATTGACTCATCCTGTCAATCGTGGTTGCCTCCTTTCTGTTCATAAAAAGAAACTGAAGAAGCTTTTGAAAATCCTCGGTGCTGCAAAGGTAGTTTTCTCCATACCCTAAACAGTGCTTATAAAATAAGTACCTAATCATATGTGGCCTGAGTCAAACTAAAGGCCTGCAAGAACAAATAAATGAGGTTCATGATCCCCTCTCCCGTTGTAAAAAGGTCTTCCTTTTGATTTGTACTTCAAACAAATACTCTAAACTAGAAGTATAGTAGGTCAGAATTGTTTATAGATGGCGGATTTTAACCAGCTTCTCAGCTTTAGGTGTCTCAAAATTTTTGTGATTTAGTGTTGCGTGTTTTTAAGGGAACTGACTTTTAGAATATATGAATAAGGAATAGTCTGAAAATCAGTTATAGCATTGCAAAATGGAAGTAATTAAAGTATGCTTGTTGCTTTTTTGGGGTTGGTGATTTGCTGTTTTTATGGGTTTGGGGGGTTTTTTTAACCTTTTGCTCAAAGGTGTTAAGGAAAGAAACATTTGAAAGGATTTTCTGAAAAATATAAATGTACACCTTTATATTTCAGAGGGTCCTTGGCTCAATTCTGAAAGGAACAGATTCTGGTGGCTGGAATCAAGCAACCAGCCTAAGAGCTTTCAGCCTCTTTTGCAGGTTGAGTATTCATCTTCAGCACAAGGTATGGTTATAGCTTTCCAAAATAAGCTGGAGTTACAGTTGACAGTATAAGGAAATTCCAAAACAACTGGAAAGACAATTGGTAAACTTCCCTTTGTTTTTTTTTTTTTTCAGTTTTCTGAAGAAGGAGAAGATTACCTTTCACTTCTGAACGAGACAGGTGCTTGGATAGAAAGTCAAGTTGTACCTTTTACACTAGCAAGTGATCAAGAGGATTGTATTTCAAAACACAGTAATGTTTCGGAATTAATTATCCAGGTTAGAGGATTCTTATAATATAAATCAAGCTGCTTTCAATGTGAAAAGCTGTATGTGTAGCAATTTGTATGCAGACAAACTGCACTGGCATTTGTGTCATCACTTACGGTGTTCCTTACTCTGATCTTGATTTGCCCTTCAAAGAAAGCATTTGATGATATAATGTGGGTGGAGTTTTAGCTAGTTTTGAATTGTTTTCTGTTGCATTCCTTTGACATACCATTTAACCCAAGGTGGATTTTAGCACTGAGCTTTCACCAGATTTTGGTGAAAGGAAAGATTTGGTGATAGGAAAGATTTGGCTAACTTTAGTCACAGTCAGTGTCCTTGAACAACTCAGCTCACATATACACTGACTGATTCAAAGTTCTCTGCTCTGTCTGTACTTCTGTTTAGTATGTAACATCTGTGTGTTTCTGTAGGGAAAAGCTCTTTTTGTCTGCTGCTTAATTTTGCTATTCAAGGCAGGTAGAGATGTCATATTTTGCCTCAGTAAATGTTAAGTATCAATGCCTTTGTTCTGAACCTGAGTAAAAAAGAGAGGATTTAGTGCCTTTTGAGAAACCTTTTACTGTCCAAAAGGGCAATGGATGCATTTGGAGGACTGGTTGGAATTTGTGCTTTTCAGCAGGTGTGAACTAACTCCAGCTAGATACACCAGCTCTCAGGGCACCTTGGCTAAGCGTTTGTGGTTTTATTAAGTTTTACTGAATGGTTACTTTACATAAAGTTTGGGTTTCATATAATTTTGCACCTCTCTTCTAGGCCTACCTGACAGTAGCTAAGGATGTCATAATGGTGGGCCTGGGAAATCTCACATTTCAAGCACACCTTTTAGAAATGGCTCTTCTGATTATGCAAACAGGTACCATATTTTGTACTAATGGCAACATCTGCATTTATACTTAGCTGATTTTTATTGTATAAGCAGTCTTAATCCCTGACTTTCAGGGATTGGAGGGAACACTGGATTCATACTTAAAATATTAATTGGACTGTATGAAAATTGCAGCTAAGGGTGCTCAGAAACTGAATGTATTGTCTACACTTGTAAACTATCACTATTTGTTGTATCTGAGTTTCATTCTAAGCTTGTACCTGATGAATATTACAACTTTTATATTGTGGTATTTATCTCTTTCTCTAGAGAGAGGTGGCTTTTGTGCTCCAGTGTTACTGTGTGCTCTAAAAGAAATTATTGAAGCTTCTTTAACTCAGAATACTGAAACGGATGAAGTGACAAATCTTTTCCACACTCTGCAGAATGTCTTTCAGAAAATTTTAGAATGTGTGGCACGTAGACTCAAGAAACAACAGGAAGAAGGGATTCAGGTATCATATTACAGTTTAAATTGCTGCCTAATGTGTAGATGAATCCATAATTTTTATGCAAATGTGTTAGACACTTTGAGGTTGTTACCTCACTATTTACTGACTGTTTGAGAAGACACGTGATTAAATTTTCAGTTAGATTTTCTAAGTTTTCTTGTTACCAATTTTTTTGGTCCATTTTGGTCTCATCATGACAGAAGAACCAGTAAATTGCAGAACAGTGCATTCTGTTGCCAATCTGGACTGTGCTATTATTATCTTATCTGCAATTAGATGAACTTACTCAATAGAGACCAAAGGATTTGTTTATATATATTATGATCTTGGAGGGGGGGAAATTTTCTTTATTATTTATTTCTTTTAGCCTGAATGATACCAACTTCAAAATATTTATGATGTTCTAAAATTCTTGAAAATCTCACATCTTCACAGAAAAGTTGATTTCTTGTATTTTAAAGCAGATACTAACTAGTAGTGAAATGGGTGGATCACTGGGAAATTTGATGATCTACTTTTCAGGACTTCTGAAAAACATTCAGTTCTTTTTTGTAACAACCATTGCTTTGTTCATTTCTCTCAAATTTGTGAGTAGACTTCCCAAACATTGCTGATTCCCCCTCTGATCTCAAGAACAGCTCAAAAGCTTTCAACGTGTGGTCTGCACTTATTCACAGAGAGGCTTGCTGATATATTTCAGTTATACTCAAACAATCTGAAAAAAAAGATGTGTTTTTCTTTTTGGTTTTAGTTGATTCACTCTATTCAGATGCCTCTGGGAGAATTCATCCATGCACTACAGTGCTGGCATTCCTCATTCCCAGCAGTTCACCAGGGTGTACTCTCCACTCTCTTGGCTGCAGTAGTAGCAGAGATAAATTGTCTGCTACAGAAGGTAAAGTTAATCCTGATTTTCTTGTTTCTATTTAACACTTTCTGCTTTTTAAAGGTTATGTTGGAACAACAGAGTTTTATTCAGAAAATTGATCTTTGTACTGTAGATGAGGATTTTGTGTGTGTTGGCATGGAACAAACAGGAAATTTTATTTGCTATAATTTCATATTAGAGTTCATCTCTCAGATTTCTGACTAGAGCTGTGTAGGAACGGACTTGTCCTGGTATTTCAGTATCTGCCTCTGACAGGAGAACTTAGCAGTTAGGCAGTGTTGGAGATTAACAGTGTGGGTTCTGGGGTATTCCCTCTATGTGTTTTTGTGCTGGGTCTGGCTGGGAAGGAGTCAGCTTTCCTCCCTGCAGTCTCTGTGCTGCTGTGGTTGGCATTGGTGACCAAAGCACTGTTGAGGACACACCAGTTTGTTTTGGCTGCTGCTGAGCAGAGCTTGCAGAGTGTCAAGGTTTCCCTCTTCCCTTCACCCTCACTCAAAAAAAATAAGGCTGTGGGTGGGCAAGAGGCTGAGAGGGGACACAGCTGAGGCCGTGGACCCAAACTGGTCAAAAGCTTACTGCACACCGTACAATGTTGTGTTCAGCAATCAGAGCTCAGGGAAAGGAGGAGGGCAGGAGCTTGTTCTAAACCTACCTCACTTCATCTCACCCAGCATTAGGGTCTTTAGGAAGTGAACCACTGATGTGTGACAGATTCCCATTCCGTATTCTTGGAAGGGTCCCATAAGGTTCTGTTTCAAAGCAGGCTAATGCCCTGCTTGGCACTGAGCACTTGTGCATTCTCTGCGTCAATGCAGAGACATTCACGTGCTGCGTCTTTTTTTAGTTCCCTTGGTTTTTGTGCAGAGGATTTCCAAATATCTGAGTTGCTTTGGAAAGTAAAGAAAGAATCTCTAATACTGAAAAGAATGTGTAGACAGAGGTTATTTCATGTTCGGAAAGTCCGAGGAACCCCGACTGTCCTTGAAGGAGAAGGGCAACATTCCCACTCCATTTTTGTAATGCAGGTAGTGTAAGAATCAAATATGACTAGTAAGATTGGAAACTTTGAGAACTAATAAGGAAGAGCAGAGGCTCTTCAGCAGAAGCTGTTCTTTGGCTGTCAGCTCTGGATGTGTCAGAGCAAAAAACCATTGCCAGAAAGTACCACAGAGTGGCTGCCAAAGTTCTGTTACAGGAGGCACTGGAACAGTACCAGATGTTTACCTGCAGATATTAATGTGTAGCTGTGGGATGATAGGTGCTCTTTACAGATGATGCAGAGGAAACATTTATGGGCTTTAATATACTGGAGAATTCATACTCACAGATTGAGTGTTCCTTCCAGTCACTCATCTGAGCTGGGGTTTTCCCTACCCCCAGGTTATTGTAAATCAAAATTCAGTTCTAACTAAATATTTGTCGTGCTATTCAGAACTTCATACCAAAAAGAGCAGGTATTCAGAAGATCACTGTCACTGAAGTTATAGTTAGAAATCACAGATGCACGCTTCAACTTGGAGCCACAGAGGGGACTCACTTGTGTTTGATAGTCTGTGCCTTTGTAAAGAGTGACCACCAGTGTAGTTAAATGAAACTTCTGGTGAGAACAACTGCAGAGAATATTTTCCTTGGTAGAAATACTGTTTATTTGGTTTAACTTCAGTCTTTCTAATTTAAATTAGTTTTGTTTATTTGGACACAACACAGTTGGGTCAAAGAATACTTGTGAATGTTATAATTATTTAAGGCTAGGTTCTGATTGGTGCAATTACTGAAATACAATATTCTGCATACATATCTTTCTTGAGCTATAACAGTTGTTGACTTTATTCTTTTTTAGGCTTCCAGTGAAAAAGACTTGACTCTACCAAAGACTATTTCAGACCTTCCCCCTCTTTCAAGCAGTTTAATGGCTGTAATTATGAAGTCAGTTAATGTTGTCAGGTAAATGTTTCTATATTAATTTGTCCAAGGTTGTTGCTAATATTGAACGGTTTTTATGTTGTCAATAAAATTTTAATTTCTAAATTCAAATAAATTTTGAAGAACTAGTTGCTTTCTAAATTTATTGGACTATTTCATAATCCCTTTTTCTTGACATATTGCCTGTAGGTATTGATTGCTGGCTTTTAGTCCATTTTTTTAACCAAGAGTGCTTCTGATTTACAAGACTGTTAATCACGATGAGTTTGTTAATCATACATCTTGGCTTGCTTCTTTCTTAAGATACTTATAAAGCTGAGTCCCCTCAATACAGAGATATTAAGATGAGATAAAATATTTGCCAGAAATAGAATTAATCCTTTAGTTGAACATCTGCAATGAGGTGACATCTACTTATGGCTGTATTAAAGTCACAGCATTCAAAATAGAAGGTATCTGAGTGCTAAAAGCGTCCAAAAGTGAGCTTATGTTATTCATTTTTTAAGATTAAACTGGGGAGGGGGGAGTTGTTTGCTACATTTATTGGGGGCCCTGAATATCTTCTGAAATTCTCACAACTGAGTTTCATTTTGCTTAGTTTGTTCATAGTCAATTTTGCTTTACGTGACTGTACACACTAGACTTGTTTTAAATGATAAAGGGGCTTAGAAGTCCTACCGTTCTCCCTGACTTACCACAACTAATTCCTCTTCTTAACTTCCTCATCTGACAGGCACTGAATAGCTCTGTCTCTGCTGTCATGAGGTGTTTTTTTCTTCTCAATCCTTCTCTAATTCCAGTTGAACTTGCAAAACAAAAGACTCCAGGGAGTCCAGCAATAGTCCAGCTAATCCAAATCTTGTTCTTCCATGAGGCAGCAGTTCCCTGTCAAGGTGTTCTCTTTTAGTGAAACAATTATTTTACATATCTCTTTTCAAAAGGGATGCAGAAAATCAATTAATTCTTCTGAAACTTTTTCTTGTAGTGATCAAGGTGAATCTTGTCCATTCTTGGTGGAGAAAACTGCAAGTTTGGGCCAAATTGTTTCTGAGTGCTTGGGAAAAAATGTATCTATCTTCTAGTATTGATCTTTTTGGGGCAAACATCTAAGAGATAATTTCCATCTGGTTCTACTGGTGCCTCAGAATTGAGACTACTTTTAAGGCTTTTTTATAAATCTGTATTGATAGGCCATAATCAGAGTCCAGTAGTAAATCACTCAGTATTTCAGAAATCTTTATGTCACCACGAAAGCCTTTGACGTTACGAAATCTCATGTGAGCTTCTGGTCTGTGAGCTCACAGTCATCTTGCTCTGAGTTCTGCAGCATCTGTTTTATTTTCAGTACTAACCAGTCAGTCTCTAACACTGAATTTCAATCCCCATAGCAGTGATAATACTGGGAGGCTTGGCACTATCTGTCCAATTGTGTGAGTATCCTTTACTTTAGTGGGGAACTATCTGTATAGGAACCAATTACTTACCTCTGAACCTTATATGTATTTTTAAATAGCTTATTGTTCTGTTCTGTTTTATCTTTGCCTGCAGGCTCATGTGACCCTTTTTCAGAGGGAGGTGGGGAAAGGCAGCTGTAGTGAGTCCTGTTACAGGTTGATGAAATTCCAGTGCTCCCTCATGGAGGTTAAGAGTGTGCTTAGTGACCCAGACAATGATAACAATGAAGTCAGGACTGATCCCAGTACTGTCCGTTAGCAGTTTAAGAGCAATGTGAAATGGAATCAATGCTTGGTCACATTAGTCCACAATGATACAATGAAACTGATGCAATGCATGAGCAACTTCATAATGCTTATTTCTGGAGCTAAAGATTTTTCATCTTTCTCAGGTCTCAGAAGCAATATTTGAATTTCTACAAAGTGTTTTTACTGAATTGGTTCTTAACTGCATATTTCATTTTGATATCTTAGCACTATAAAAGCCTGAAGAAGAATTGAAGTCAGACCTGGCTATGCATGATGTTCAGTTCTCATAACAGATAATAATATTGCCAAAGGTATTTTGAAATACATTAGGGAAAGTTACTGTTACGTTGCTGCTCTCAGTTTCCCCTTTAGTTTTTCACAAAGCATTTAGCTCTGTGCTCTGAGGAGTGTGAGGATTACAGATCTCTTCCATCTCCTGTTTTATCCCTCTTGCTCTTTTATTTGTCTCTGGTTTTGCGAATTGCTTCGGAGTTAAATGTGGGTTTTTTACCACAAACACTAATGACCAGTTACTGTTCCCATTCTGCAGTATTGACTTATTCCCTCTTGGCAGTTTAGTTTGGTTGCTAGGGCCCCATCTGTGACTCTCTTGTTTCATTTTTCTTAGCTTGACATATATCCCAAAACACCCCTAGAGTTTGCTGGTAATACTTTCATCTCTTGCTGAAAGTGACAAAATCTCTTAAGATACATATTGAGTTAGTATTTTACAAGGAGCTGCTGCCATGGTTCTGTTATTCTGTCCATAATTTCAATAACTAAAATGTTGTTTGGAAGTGTTTCAGGGCATGTTTAGTTAAAAATGATCTTCACTGGGTTGTAATTGGAAAACCATCTATTTTACTATTTATGAGAAACACATTTAAGGTCAAAATGTTAATTAAGCATGAGTAGGTTCTAGCAAACCAATGGAGCCATAGAACATATTTTTTCAAACTTCAGTAGCAATTCAAGTTAGAAATTTCAGTACAAATTCTGTGAGTTAAATTCCTGTAGAACCAGTAGTTTTTTCATGGATTGACTTTCTAAAATATACCACAAGCTCCTCACTTAACAGCAACATTTTCCATTTGCAGACTTCTTCATTTTCTTCCCAAGCAATTTAGCATTCTGCTCAGTCTGATATTCTCAGTTCCAGAGGCAGCACACAGTCTTCAGTTACCCAATCACCACTGTTTTGTCCTGCATGGTATCTTTGAAGCTGTGGTGTCAGGGTAACATAATTACAAACATGTTCTGTTTGGTTCTGTTTTGAAGGAAATATGGTTTATAACATTTTTTTGCTTTATTTTTTCCTTAGGTCAATTTTAAATGAATTAATGGAGTGCATTCTCTCTGAAGAAATTGAAGGGATTTTTAGTCTAACAGCTACTGTCTGCATTGTGATTATAATTAAAGGTCAGTCAAAACATTTTTGTCCTTTTCCTTCTTTCTTTTCATGCACATTGAAATACACAGTAGTTAATCCAGGAGAGTGAAAATCCAATTTAATATCTAATCTTCCATTAAGCAATCTTTTATGTTTGAAGTTATTCTATTAAAATATGGAAGGGTGGGGTTGGTTTTTTGATAAATTATTGTTTTTGTCTGACAATTCAACTCACCTTCTTTCAAATAGGTAAGCACAAAACTTCCATTCTGAAGGATATTGCACCTGCCATTCAAATGAAACTGATAACATGCAAGGATGCTGCCACAGGAGAATCCAGCAGCACTGAAAGGTGAGTGTGCTGTGGGAAATGAACACTGAGCTCTCCTATCCCCTCTCTGCAATAATTGGCTCTGTTCTGTACTTACTTTTAGAGCATTCTGAGTGATTGATTGCAAGGTTTAAAATACTGGGGAGGTATTGAGCCCAGCACAGTATTAAATTTCCTGCCCTTATATCTGCTGTGATTGCAATCTTTACATATTTAGCTTGGGGGTTTTTTCATTTAATTCGAATGCGTTATCACTGGATCCTGTATATTGCAGGAGTCATTTCTGAAATCCAGGTCTGTTTGCAGCAGGGGTAGAACAAAGCAAATGGTCCAGTTACTGTTTCTTATTACTAGAAGATTTTTCTCCCACACTTTGGCATTGGGCATATGAATCCAAACCTATGCAGACAGTAAAAAGTTAACTGAATATAACAATGACTTTGAGACCTTTCCACAGGTGATTTTATTTTGCTCTTTTTGTTGGGGGGATTTCAAGTGTCATATCCGGTGTGTCTTTTGTGATGAGTTGTTTGAAAGTGATTGGCTACATTGTATTTACAATCATTTATCTCAGGCCTGCCTAAGATAGAGAGTCACGATGAATGCTTTAGCCTTAGGTGTCTCAAACTTGCTTAAGTCTTAAAATTTGTGAACACCTGATTTCTGCCTAGTTATTGAACTGCCCATGGAATCAAAAAGTGTGCAAAGGAGACATTACAAGCACAAATACAGAATGTGAAGAAAGCAGACTATGCTTATGGACATTAATCCAAAATTACTGACAAAATTCATAATGCACCATAGTGGCCTGAACATGCAGAGGCCCTTACAGTCTTTCATTCTTCAAACTGATGACCCTTACTATTCAGTCAAACAACGAATGTAGAATAGACAGACTTTAAAATAAAAGAGCAAATCCAAAGATTCCCAAACAAGCCAAAAAGCCCAGCTTCATTTACTCAGCAGTTTCTTGCACAGCTCTCCCAACCTGAGCACGCTTCCCCAGTGTGCTCTTCTGGTGGATTCCTGGCCTGAGGCATGTTGTTCTCTGGCATTTTAGTGACTCGACACAGACATTTGGTGGCTGAGCTGTGACTCCATCCAGAGGATGGTGCTCCGGGGTCCTTTCCACTCCCTGAAAGAGGCCTACAGGAAGGCGGGAGAGTTGCTTGGCTGTGAACAAAATGTCCTTTGGTCAGGACCTAGCTTAGAAATAAAATCAAACACAAATAAACAAAAGCCCATTCTTTTCCCCATGAAATCATTTAACATTGGGTTGCCAAGGGTCCTACTAGAATATTTTTAACAATAATAATAATTACCTGGAAAAGAAAGAGCGGCAGGGTATCGTGTTTCAGTTTGCACTTCTTTTAATCAAGACAGTAGAAAATGCTGTGAAATTGAAGTGAATCTTAACATGATTAAATAAATAGGCACATTAAAATGAATAATTGCTGCCACTTGAGAGCACTACTGACTATAAATTTCAGTGAGAACACAGATAATTGCTTTATGAATCTATATGATCATCTCTGCCCAGTGAACTGGGACAAATCAACCTGCATGTTGGGGCAGATGAAGAGTATAAGATGCTACACAGTGTTTTAATTTTGTGATATATGAGTGGCTACCTTTGTATAATACCAACCCCAGGCAACAGCTGCAGACAAATTTCAAGGGTTAGGAATATGAATATGATAATGGAAAGATCTTTTAAATGAATCAGAATTGCAATATGATAACAAAGTTCAGAAGCTGTCACACAGCTTTGCAGAATTTGGGGGGGATTGATATTTGTACAGTTATGTTGGGGATTTTTTCTCTCCAGAAGGGTAAAATAATTGATGCTGGAAAGAGGTTTGGAGGAAGTTCTGCAGTGATTACGTTTTGCATGATGAATTAAAGTGAGTTTGCAGTTTCACAGCTCAGACAGAATGTCAGACTAGGCCGGGCCTCTGGTGGCTTCTGATGTGCCATTTGTAGTGCTCTGCTGCTTGTGTGTTAATGTACAGCTAAAATGTGATTATACATGGTCTGAAATGTGCCCTGTTGTTTGTAAACTATTTTATCATCCTACTCCACTTACCAAACACCAAATTTTAGTTGTGGTATGCTGCAAGCTAGATCTCTGGTCATTAATTTGAAGACAGTCCTCTAACACACAGTGCTGTGCTGATGCTTGCTAAAATACATTACTGGGTTTTAACTCATGCTTAATAATATTATTATTTTTTGCTTCTGAATGCATTATCCCCTAATAACTCCTTGAGGGATTATTTTATTTAATACCCAGGTATACCAGGAAATGGTGACATTCTTTAATTTCCCAAGAGACTTGGCATTCTGTGCCAGCATCTTAACTTCAGACTTAGGTGTAATCTATTGCATATTAGCAATGAAAGAAAAAAGTAAAAAAGCTGTGTGGTGTGGTAATTAAAGTGCTGCCCTTATACAAGGAATCGTTGCACTAATTTGGAAGCAAAACTTTTCACTGCAATTTACTCTTCCCTCTTCAGCTGAGTTAGTGGTTTCAGATGGTCCTGTGGGTCTATATTTTAAAAATGCTGTTCAGTGCATTTAAAAATTCTGGACAACATACTGTATATTGAGAGAATTTCCTCAAGAGTAATGGCACACACGTTAGTTCAGTTTATAAAATGCAGATATTTATGCCTAACAAAAAAATGCAGATAAAGCTGTCAATGCAGTCATTTGGAGGCTACAGAAAAATGTCTCACGTTCTGTAAAACCTAATGTGCTATAGGATAATAACTTTTACTTAATACTGTGTATTTACTTTAATTAGTATTTTGAGACATGAGTATTAGAATTTAAATTTAGCTAATGGCTGTGCTGAAAAATATTTCTTTAGTATTATCATTTACCTAGCTCCCAAATTCTTAATTGCACTCTCATTGCATCTGTACATAATGGCTCTTGAATTGTTTTGGTATATAACTGTGGATGTGATTTCTCTGCCACCCGTCTTTAAGCTCCCTAGAAAGGTACTTGGTAAAACTGACTTCAGCTTGTCTCTTTGGGAGGAGCACAGTTATCCCAATTGATGGCTCGTGGGCCAATGTGCCAGTGGTCACACATTACAAATCTATCATTTTATTAGCCTTAAACTGTAAAGAAATAAAATTTATACAAAGCAGCATTGTGCCTAAACCCACAGAACTTGACTAATTATCCTAATTCTGTAGTACCATAACACCACCTTACTTTGACACTGGGGTTTCCTCTGGGCTTAAAGGCTGTAGCACTGTAGGGAGGAGCATGAGATTAGAGATTGGAGTCAGAATAGGACTAAGAGGAGTGTGAGCTGCTGGAGGAGGCAGCTGCTAATAAGGATAAGGTAGAAAGCTCAGGCTTGGAAAAAAGTTGCCACAAGTGAGAAGAAAAATGATGAAGACTGAAGAGTGAGGGAGAAATGAAGAAAGTAAAAGAATGACAAGTGGTCTTAGAATGAATTATCCGTAAAGGATTTTACTGTGTTTGAACAAAAGAGTAACTATGCTGTGCAGAAAACGAGTGGGTTCTTTAACTAGATGATGAAATATTAGAAAATGTGCTTGAATTGACATAGTAATTTAAACTGGCTTGCTGTTGGTTATTCTAGAGACAGAGATGATCAGCTGAAAAATGGAAAAGTTGAAAGAAAAAGAATCCAGCTATTTCAAAAGTAATTTGTAAAGGCATTTTTAATAAACTAATATGGACTAAGTGGTCAAAGAAATCATGTGGTAGCTGTACTCTGAGAATCAGATAGTTGAGGATTGATTTGGCATTTAGCATTTCTAATTCTGTTTTGCATTGTTTTATGCCATTTCAGATTCCTGTATGAATCATCTCTGAAAATTTTGGATGAGTTTTTGAATCCTTGACCACACAGAAGCTTTTGTTGTGAAAATTGTAGGAAGATGTCTTGCTTTTTAAAAAGCTTATCAACTTATCTTTTAAACTTGTGAATTGTTTAAGATTGCTTTCTGTTGTTCTGTATATTTAAAGCAAGGAAAATGTATATAAATGTGTATAGAAATTATGTAATAGTAAAGATTTTTCAACAGGTGCAAAGGGGTGATTCTGTATAAAAATGTCTTCTTGGGGGGAGTGTAAAATCAGTATTTTTGTATCTTTGTTTTTGTAAAACAAATAATGGTATCATAGATAATCTGAGACTGAGGTCTCAGGTAACCTCAGTCCCTGGAAGGACTAGAGCATATTCCCAGGGGTTATGGAATTTTATTTTGAGACATGTGAGTGAAGAACAAAATGGTGATTGGGAATAGCCATCATGGCTTTACCAGGGGCAAACTCTGCCTGACCAGCCTGATTTCCCTCCCTTCTGTAGAAGAAGAGAAAGCAGAGAGTGTCCTGTTTCCTGTCCTAGGCAAAGACTTTTACACAGTCTTACACAGTATCCTTACAGCCAAACTGGAGAGAGATGGGATGGATGGGTAGACTTGGAAGGTGAGAGGGAAGCTGGCTGGACCATCAGACTGGAAGAATAACCTGCTGTGGGGTGAGGTTGTGCTGTGGCTGTGGCCCTGCTGAGGCTGGTTGGTGACAGGGTGAGCAGCAGCCTCAGACTGATGGCAGATGACACCACCTGGGAGCCACGGCCGACACCGAGGGGCATCTCCTGTGTTCAGCCAAGAGCTGCTCCCGACGGACAGATCCTGCACCACCCACACAGGCACCTGCACCAGGGCAGCTTCTTGCTGCCTGCACCTGCCTGCAGGAGGATAAAGGAAAGACTCTCCCCAGAGATGCACATGGAGGGGAATGTGAGGCTACAGAAACAACCTGAGCAAGAGAATTTCTTGTTGGACATGAAAAACAATCATTATGAGAGTGAATTGGAACTGGAAATGGAACTGGAACAGGCTGCTCAGAAAGGCTGTGGAATACCCATCCTTGGAGATGTGCAGAACTTGGCTGACAAGGAGGGCTCTGACCATCCATCGTGTCATAGCTTTGGAGTTAGCCCTGCTGAGCTGGGGATTGGACCAGATTCTCCCCTGAGCTTCCTCATAATTTCAATATTCAGGTGATTCAGTACCCAGTACATTGGGGGGAAATGTCTTAAACATATTTATATATAATATAATATATAAATATATTTATATGTTTATATAAATATATTTATATATTACTCAATTCTATTAAACATAGACTTGAGTAATACATAATTTGGTTTATATTTAGCTATTATAAAAATTTATAGCTATTTTGATAAGTTAATAATAACGATGCAGACAATGCAGGCATCTAAGCCACTTATTTAATTTTCTTCATGCAACCAGATGCTCTCCTGAGAGTATTAGAATGCTGATTGCACAATGTTATTTTGCCTTAAAGGAGATACCTGTAACTTACCTGTCTGAGCTCATGGTGTGGTTCAAGCCCAGCCAGTGGCCAGGCACCACCCAGCTGCTCCCTCACTGCCTCCACCCCTTCTGACATGGGGGCAGGACTGGAAGAGTAAAAGTCAAGAAGAATCAGTTTAGTAATTAAGAAAAAATAATAGTACTTTTTCAAATTGTAAGGAAAAGAGGAAAAAAGAGGGAAATAAAACCACCCAGCCAGTCCCTGAGCAGTGCCCTCCCCACAACCTCCCTCCCAGTTTATTGCTGAGCATGTAGACATCCCTTTGGTCACTTGGGGTCCCCTGTCCCAGCTCTGTCCCCTCCACACTCCTGGTGCACTCCCAGCTTCCTTAGGGGTGGGGTGAGAAGCAGAGAGGCCATGATGCTGTGTAAGCCCTGCTCAGCAATAGCTAAAACATCCCTTTGTTATCAGCACTGTCTCCAGCACAAATCCAAAAGACAGCCCCATACCAGCTACTGTGAAGGAATTTATCCCAGCCAGAACCACAGCTCCTGATGCTTTAGTTTTTGTTCTGGTTTAGGAGATTTAATAGGAATCTCCAGAAAATGATTCAGCCACAGACCAAAGTCGCATCCTCCAGCTTAGACCTGGAGACCTGGACATGTAGCACTTGGTTATCTACAGTTAAGTGAAGTGATTCTCAGGGGGGATCTGTGCAAATGGCTATTGAGTCACCACTGTCACTGAGTGGCACTGGCATTGAAGTTAACCAATTTGGCCAAATTAAGACAGACTCTTCATTCTTGATTGAGATTTGTGCAAAGCTGTACCTCCCATCTGTCTAAACAAGCATCTACTCTGCTGGTTTTCTTTCCATGGTAAGAGACTGTAAGGTTTTTTTCAAGGATCTGCTCTGTCAGTGCAAACATCAGACCCATACTTGACATTGGTACATAAAACTTCCCAACTGGATAAAAGCTGCTTTAGCTGGAATGTTGATATTTTAAAGCAATGCAGTTCTTAATAAACAGCTGGCAAGCTTTGCAACAGGACAGTCAGTGTGTCCATGGATTCATGAGTTCCAGATTTACCTCATCCACAACAGTGGCCTCACCAAGAGAACTAATGCTGCCCCAGCAGGTAGTTGTAGATCTGCCAACTGTTTATCTATCAACATCTTTATAAAAACTGTGTTCTTTGGCCTTCATTCTTCTGCATCTGTTAACAGGCAGGTGTTCCGGTAATGACCTTTTAAATCTTCTGATTATACAAATTACTCAATGAATATGTAAATAAGTTTCTTTTTTCTGCTTCTCAGTCTCTCAGTATTTGCTCAAATCATTAGATTAGAAAAGAATCCAAATTTACTGCCTTGTTTTTCCTCAGTGTATAATTTTGCTTTTTTCAGTTTTCATGGAATTCATGTACAGATGCAATATCCCTGCGCCTGAAAGAAATAAAGGTCATTCCATCAACATCAGAAATACGTGGATTTCCTTTGAGGAACTCAGAGGTGATACTGGTAGGAAGGGTAAAAAATTTAAAGATAAACCTTTGTCCTCCTGGTGGCTGGCACTCAAGTGGTTCTCAAGAGTGTTGAAATCATTTTCTGTTAGTCCTGCAGCTGGTGAACATATTTCAGCTCAATTTCTAGTCCCGCTTTAGTAAACTGCTCTGCCATGAAAAAACATTGGCTTTCTGCAACAAAAATAATGGTGGTGTTGGGATTCCTTGAGCCAAGGTTTGTCAGGGCTTTCTCCTTAGGGCCTTTGTGGCAAATTTCACAATCTCAGAGGAGTTCTATGTTTCACTTGCTGTTCTCATTGCAAACTTTAATGTTGCAAAATTTTAAATCTACATTTTCCTTCTGTTTGGAAGATATAAATAGGATGTTTCTTAAGCTGTTATCTTTTGTAAACCTGTGAAACAGATTTGTTTCATCTTATTCATCAAAAGTGCTGTTGGGAAAGAGGTGTTGTTCTCTGGGTATGTTTGAAAACTTCCCATAATCTTAAAACAGACCCTTTGAGATCTGTTCAGCTTTTTGGAGAAGTTGGACCTGGCTTTCATCAATAAAATTGCTTGGAAATTGAGCAAGAAAACACCAGTCTATGATGCTCCTTTGGGCAACTGGCACTGGCAGGTGCTGGTGATGAAGAGCCGCCTGCAGAATAAAAATTCTGGTCACAGTTGTACCTACAAGTGGCATGTCTGGAGCTCCTCCCTTTGTGCAGATGCATTCAGGATCAATGAGACTGAAGAAAGCAATAATTCTAAACTATTTTCAGTAATCAATGTTGTCTGTACGGACTTGGGCCCTTTTTGTGATGACAATGTCCATTTGCTGTGTTGTCTGGATGGGAAACAAAGCCCAGCATCTGCCATCTATCACAGCTTCAACTTGTGAGCTAAGGAAAAACCAGGAGAAACTCAAGCTTATTCCTTAGCAAATAAATGTCTTCAGGTATGGATCCAAGCACATAAACCTTCAGATTAGCCAAGGAAGTGAAAAAAATTCACCTTGCACCTGCTGTTTACTCCATGAGAGCTGTAACTCACTTTACATTTAAACTCCCATGTGCTGCTGCTCTCAAGTGCTTTGAGGCCTTCTGAAGTTCAGAAGGAAATCAGAGAGACTTAATTTTGACAAAATCTTTCACCTCACTTGCCAAGATGCTTAGTGAAGGACAGTTCTGATAATGACTGTGATGTGAAAACATGATACACAGCAGTGAACTTCCCATACTCTTTGCTGATCTGCTCCAGTGTCTTGCAAACCAAGACCATTGCAGAGTCCAGCCGAGCCTGTGCCAGGAGCCCCTGTAGTGGCAGCTGCCCATTTCTGAGAGAAGAGCATGGCCTAGTACTGGCACCTTGACAAGCAGCTGGCCAAGGGCAGCTTTCAGGAACAGCTGAAGAACTTTCCACGGGTGGCCAGCAGTTCTTCAGGTTCATTAAGCCCTTGCAAATAGGCACAGGTCTTGCCTAATCTGCTTTGGATAAGAATTCTTGCTCCTGGGCTCTGTGTAGCTGCTTGTCTGAGCATGACCTGAGGCACAGCCCCAGGCTTCCAACAGAGGTGTAGCTTTAGCTTTCATTTACTCAGCAACTAATGGGAGTTTTTCACTGGGTTAGAGTGTTCAGCATAGATGTGTTCTCGGTCTCTAATCAGAGTCCTTTGTCTGTCTCCAGTTCCTCATCATGGTTCTAGCAAAGCTGCAGAAATGATATGCTGTAGCAGTGAGGAAATTTCATTCTCTGTTGTATCTGTCAGCATTTTTTGAAAACAGTGTGACAGTAGGAGTTCTGTTACTATTATTTTCTTACTGCTCATCACTCTAGTAAGTAGAAGCTGTTACCAACCTTTTTCTCTTGTGTCATTCTTTTTAACCAGAGGAACACCTTTTTTCTTAGCAAAATAACTTGGTTGTCAAACACATGCCTTGACAATTATTTATTTCATGGTGCTTAGATTACTTAAGACTTCACTTTACTAGATTCTTCCTAAGTAAAATTCTAGTGTTTTGTTTTATGCTGTCAATTTGTCCCAATTTTCAAATATATGTTCAAACTTCGTTAGTTTAAGCTTATTTTTTGTGCTGTCATTAAAGACAATATTAAATAAGATGCTGTTCCAAAACATCATTAGTAATTACTGTTCAGCCTAATCTAGTTCCTTCTTCCGTTCAGTTGGTTCCTTACCCATCTTACTGCACCTACAATAAATCCTTGTCATGGGTTAATACGTTTTTATTATGTTGCAGTAGCAGATGCTGTGCTGTAAAGCCTTACATTTTAAACAGGTACATTTTAGCAGTTCTTGCTGGAAAGGTACATGAATCCTGTGTGGCCACATAGAGGACAGAGCCAGCCCAGCCTCCTTTAGAGTTCTTTGAACTGTGCAATGGCGTGTACTTCCTGCCTTTTGGGGTAATTATTAAACATTTAGATAAACTATTTGTGTTAGCTCAACTTTCATCTGAATCAAGAATATTGATTTGGCTTTTTTTTTTTCCTTTGGCTCCTACTGTAGCCATCCTTACTTACTCACTGCC
Organism: Edolisoma coerulescens; assembly: GCA_013397115.1. NCBI lineage: Eukaryota > Metazoa > Chordata > Aves > Passeriformes > Campephagidae > Edolisoma > Edolisoma coerulescens. Next base: position 1,811,336 of record VWZW01003558.1, on the reverse strand, counting down.
TAAAATGGTACCTGAGCACCAGCTTCTTACTGAGAAGTTCAGGCTTCGTGCATAGACCTTTCTGAAATATTGCCATGGTTATTAAAAATAGATGTTTGCAACTTTATTTTCCCACAACAGCATCTAAAGGAAAAATACAGCATCTGTGAGAGCCTACAAATTCAATTAGACCAGTCTAGGACAGCACTTAGAAACAAAACAAAACAAAGCAAAACTCAAAGTGACTCTACTTCCTGTTCTAGTTCTGGCTATTTAAGGACTGTGTGACTGTCCTGCATTGAAGGAAAAGTTCCTTTGACTAGATAGGTTCATTTTACTGATCACACTGCCACAAGCTGCATCCTTTCTTACACCAGCCTCTATTGGATACTACCAATACACAGGATAAAGGCTCTTACTCTCACTATTTCCTCAGTTCTGCACAAAGAGAAGTTCTAAGCCTTGTCCTGTATTTAAAAGTGGTCCTTTATTAAAGGGGATCATCCTTCCTGACAAAAATAGTTTCCTTTCTCTCATCTTCTGTCCCCAGATTCCCTCTCATGGGCCGCTCTCTTGGTCGGCAGGACAGATGTTTTCACGGGGCTGTCCCCCCACAATGTGTAAAACACTTGTTTGCCAGTGCCTGAGCTGGTCACTGGGCACAGCAGATGAGTTTGCCTTGTGTACAAGAGCTGCTGGGGAATGGGCAGTGACCACAACAACCTAGATTCAAACTCAAGGCCAGCAGCAAAAATGTCTGAGATGGACCCTGCATGGTGCACTCTGTGTCCCAAGAATCTGATTTTTAAATGGAAGAAGTTAAAGGTGGGTTTGCCATCTTCCAGATCAGATTATTTTTCCTTTTGTAGGTGTCTCCTATTGTCAGAATTTTAAAAGTTAATGTTATTCCAGGGCTCAAAAAGGATATAAAAGCAGTCCGTCTGCAATGAAACTGAGAACTGTTTGATGCAAGATAGAGATCAAGTGATCTGATTACAACCTCCTGGTTCCCTGATTTGATCTACACTGGAATTGACAGCAAACTTTGGCTCCTAAGCCATCCATCACAGGTCAGCCAGCCTCTGGGGGATTCTTATCTTCCCAGTTGAGATCACAGAGCCTTAAACTGCCTGAGTAGCACATAGAGATCAGGGAACCTAGCCTGCAGTTTTTAATTTATCAGTGGATCATGATGCATTGATTGAATGCTTAAAAGCAGGCCTGTTTCAGTGTGATCTAATATTAGAAAGCACTCTGTGCTATCTGATGAGAAACTCTCCTGGGCAATTATCACATCTGAACAGGTGTGATGCTTTTGACTCTGGAAATAAATTGACTTTGTGGAAAAAAAATATATGGAACCATTTTATTTGTTTGGTTGGGGTTTGTTTGTTTGTTTGTTTTAATTATAATGAGAGGGAAGCAAAGAATTTCTTTTTCACAAACCTATTGTGAAGACCATTTTTGTCCTTTTGGGTCTCAACCTTCCTGTTGCAGTTCCAGTTTAGGATAGTTCTTGTATCTCTAATGTTATTCATCTGCTAATGAAAGAAAATGCCAGTTCCAAGTTTGTCTTGGTATTTTTTCTAATTGTGTTTAATGTAATTCTTGCCAGTAGAATTTTGTGGCTGTACCATTTTTTCACTATGATTTTCCTTTTTTCATTGGCAATCTAGGAGATGAAATGATAGAATATTAAGTATCTATCACCCACCTCAGAGCAAGAACTTTGTTCATCTGTCTCTGTACCTCTTCATCACACACAGCAGAAGCTCTATTATACAGAGCAGAAGAGTTCTTGGGAAGTGCCCAGCCTAGGAGGGAGATTCCCTTGAGAAGTAAAGTAGGTGGTTTTTTTTGGTTTTTGATGCTCCACTGGAACACTCTGAACTACAACAGAGAGCAACAGGAAGGCTTTAAGAGTAGTTATTCAGAACAGAAAAAAGCATTCTCTCTTCTATTATTCGACTTCTAATAGTTTCTCCAAAACTTACGATTGTTCTCAACATAATCTTGTACTTGCAGAGACATGTGGTGTAATTTCAGTGTAGTCCAAACAATGTTCCTCTCCCCAGCTGTCATTACCATGAACTTTCCCTATCTCTTTTTATTCTGATCACAGCACACCCTCAAAAAGTGACCTTCCTTTAAAAGAAACATATCATATGGCCCAAGCAGTCTTGTACTCTGCAATATCAGAATGCCTTGAGCAAGACCTTCTAATTTTTTTTTACTGGAAATTATATGCTTACTTCATTTTTTTTTTAGCTATTCAAAATAACCCATGCCAGTAAGCATTAATTTATAAAACTGCAGTGAAAAGGATCTGAGCTCAGTTGCTCTTGCTCCATTCTGAGTTGCTATCAAACACATTGTTCAATTCTACATTTCCTCACAGTGTACCAGGAGGAAAATATCCGCAAGAATACTCCAAGTTTATCATCACACAGCAGCTACAGCAAACATTCTAACCTCTGGGCAACCACCAGGTTTGCTTCTGTGTTTTACAGTAAGCAGGACAACACTTCCTGGGTAGAACATAGAGGATCAGCTTACCCCCAAAGCAGATTGTCCTCAGCAAGAGGCAGCCAAAGTGAGAGAGAGATGCTGGAGGAAATAATGGAAAGGAGCACAGGTGGCTTCTTGACAGTGCTGTCCCACACTTCCTCTCACCAGCACAGCAAGGGGCTGGAAAATGCAAGATTCTTTGTGCTTTGTGAAACCAGATCCTCCCTCGTGTGTTTTCAGGATGAGAGGAACGGCCTCAAGCTGTGCTAGGTGAGGTTTAGATTGGATATTAGGATCAATTTCTTCACTGAAAGGGTGGCAAGCATTAGAATAGGCTTCCCAGGGAAGGGATGAAATCACCATCCCTGAAAGTGTTCAAAAGATATGTGGATGTGTCACTTGGGGATATGGTTTAGTGGCGAACACAGGGGTGCTGGGTTAACAGTTGGATTCAATGATCTTGGACGTCTTTTCCAACCTTAAAGATTCTATGATTCTTTGAAACACATAAAAACATGGTTTAAGAACATTATTAGAGCTGAAAAGTCAGGCACTCAAAAGTCAAGTGATATCAAAATGAAGATGTGCAAGCTTTAATCTCTCCTGTGATTATGTGTCAAATGACACAATATTTTTAATCACATTAAGAGAAGTTACTTATTGCACACAAACTGTTCCCTGTACCTGCTCTATGGATCATGCAAACCCCTTGCTGTCGATGACACAGCAATTGGTCAGTGCTTTTTCCCCCTCGTGGTTCACCACACAGCTCCACACTGAGCCTGCTGCCTGCTGTTCATGCCCAGCTCCTTCTGCAATGGTGTTACTATGGCACTACTCACTGCAGTCCCAGAATTTCACAGTGATTCATGTCTCTTTCCAGCTCCCTGTAGGTTTACTTATCACCATCTCACAAATGCACAGTGACACTAAGGTAAAAAATTTCCATGAATTTTGGGAACTCTGTCAGATTATAACACTTGTTGCCTCAAGCACCCATCTCCAGCTGTGGGTGCTCAGCACCTGAACCAGGCTGCAGGTTCCCAAGTCAGGCACAGCAAGTGAGGGACACGTAACCAGGGCCTCCCCAGTGGCTTCAATCAGCTACAGGCCAATTCTTTCAGAATGACAAAGTGCAGTAATCTCATTCATCCTTTAATTGAGCACAAGAGGAGTGGGTATCCCAGGGGATTAGTTACTCATTGTAAAACCCATTCACCAAGTATCAAGTCTTACAGATTAGCAAAGCTGGATGAAAATAGAATTTTTAAACTGTTTTTGAACTCCCTCCCATTAAAAGAACCTAATTAATTTAAAAAATTGTCTCCCTATTGACATTTCAAATCAATTTTGATCAATGGTAACCAAATCTAATTATTCATCGCACACCTAAGGGTTTCAAGATGGTTTTGAAGAACAAGAACCTACTATCAAGAAACATTTACAATTGTCTAATCCTTTCATCTGGATATCCCACCGTGGTGTACTCAGCAAGTTTTTGAGCTGTGCTGAGGACTCTAAATGCCCATGAAAATCAGCAGTAATTCAGGTGGTTTTGTTTTGAAATCTCTCTCCAGTGACTACAAAACAGGCAAGTCACAGTTCAGCCTGCGTTGCACTGAGATGCCGGTGGGTATTAGCAGGAAATACAGCCTTTCTCAGTCAAAAGGGACCAGCTCTAGAGGACATCAGTCACCTGTGCTTGTTCTCACAGAGGCCATCCCTCTCCCAGGGAAGCCCAAATTCCCTTTTATAGCTTGACACCAGATATAAAGATGTCAGAATGGCCTCAGAGTTGGATTCATGAGTTACTGTATCCCTGCCTCGAGACACCAGGGGTCTGTTCTTCACAGGTTCTGGACATCCACACATTGTTACTCACTTCATTCCACCTTTCGCTTCTCTTCCAACAACTTCACACCAAACACAGCTTCAGCAACCTGTTTCCTGTAGGTATCACCAGAAGTGGTATTTGAACAAGTCAGCTAGAATTTTAGATGAGTCTTAAATGAATTTGGGTTCAATCCAGACCTGCAAAAGCCTACATGAACAGAAGCTGCTCTCTCCAGCATCCCTAGCAAACCAGCAGGACAGATTATGGAAATTTTCCTCACACATGGACACCGAAGTGGCTGGTCTGGTACCAAGGCTTCCAACAGCCCTGGAAGTCAGCCCTGAGCACTCACACACAGAGATGTTTAGGTCTTCAGTTAATGTAAGTCACATCTCCTGCTATTCTCACTGGTAATTTTCTCTAGCTGGATTTCATCACTTAGGCCTTGAACATTCCACTTTAGGCTCCTTTCCAGAAACACATAAAAACCATTATCAATCAGTTACAGCACACGGAATAAAAGACTGGCTCACAGCTTAGCAGACATAACTAAAATCAACCTACTTTTTTTTTTTTCCTTTTTTAAACTCTATCAGTTGTGCACTTGCACAGTTCTCTAGGATTTTTCCTTCTGGCTCTGTACTGAATTCCTGTTCCTCAGTGATGCTGAAATATCTAGAGTAAAACTTTTAGTGTGCACCGGAGCAAAGACATTTTCTAATACAATTTTGGAAACAATAAAAAAAAGCTTTAAAATAGCTGAGATCAGCCAGACAACATCATTCTTAGATACAACACAATTGCTATGATATTCATAAAGTTAATCACACCACTGTTTTCCATCAAGCAGCCTGATATCTTCTAGATCTTGCAAATACTTATTTTCATGCTAAACTGAGTTCAGTATGAATTTATTTAAAAGTTTCTAAGGCTCTGCTAGTTTTATAGACATTAAATGAAAAATATTGAAAATCAGTAATTTCCGTATCAAATGCTAAAATCCTTTCAAGTACTTTTAGTTACACTATGAAATATTCAACAATTGAAAAAGAAAGACCACAACCACTGCTGATATGACCTTGGACTATATATTTTCACACCAGTTAAAGACTTTTCCCTTTAGGAACTTTCTATTCCTTTGTCCTAAAACTTTGTCCCTGAATTCAGAATACAACCACCACATTGAAATTTAAGTGAGTATTTGTACTGCTATGGAAAGAGTGGAATGACTTTAACTCTCAGTAATCCAGGCTTCTGCAGAGCTTCTCATGCTTTAAACACTCTTAGTGTCTCAGGCACTCAATTGCTTTTTAGACATATTGCTTATCATTATTGCAGAGTAAAGACCTTCCTTCTTAATTGGTTTAAAATATTAACTGTTTTAGTTCTATATTTTTAAAAAATGTGTACATGGAATAAGTTATAATTTTTTTCTTATTAAAGGGATCAAATACACAGAGCTATACAACCACACCTGTACTTTTTTAACATATGTGAGTAAAAGAAGCTACTTGCTAAGTGCATAGTACAAAATTTCTATTAAACTTTTCTGATTGTTTTTAGTACTAAGGGCTATTACAGCCTCTGAAATACAGTTGCAATACCCCCCTCACATAATTTGAATATAAGTCTTGTGACTTTAAACTTTCCATCAACAGTAGTGAATAAATGTAATTAAATATGCCAGGATGAGTGTGTGAACAGTTCTGCAGTCACAGTTTGAGCCCCTCTGCAAGGTCACCCTGGACAGTGTCCAGTGTGTGGCAGCTGCCAGAGCAGAGTTTATGACTGCTCACACCAACAACCTGCAAAGTGGCAATTGGAGCTGCTCCTCTTGTAACCATGGCACTCCAAGAGGTGGCTCTAGAGATGGCTTTTCTGGCCTCATTTTTCACAGTCTTGTGAAAGAAGTCCTCAAATCACACACAAGGCACAGGAGCCTCACTGCTGCTCAAGCGGCTCTTTCTGCCCTCAGAAACGCGTGGTGAAGGTTACACGTGCATCAGAGCCTTCAAAATCTCCCTTTGTGTCTGTAAATACATCTGCAGGCTTTGAATATTTTACCTACATTCTCTCAAACCAGAACACATAATAACAAAACAGTATAAATTCTGTCTTTTGGGGGCACAGATACAGCACAAGCCTCTTTATCTCCTTCTCTCTTCTTTTACCCTTAACCCCCCAGTACATCTTAAAGCTCTGCCAAGATATCTAGGTTACTGAATCTGAGATAAACTGCCTGATAGGTATTGTTCCCTGTGGACTTTGGGCCCATTAGCAGGACAAATGATCTGCAATTAACGTGCTCAGAAGTTTTGATTTGGGGAGGGGGGGAGGTGGAGGGGACAGGAGGATGAGAGGAAGAAAGAAAATGAAGAAGGAAATTTTAATGCTTCTTTTTTCTCTAAGGGCTTGTTTGTCTGTGCAGGTAGAGTGTATTTAGCATAGCTGGAACTGACCTTTTGTTCAGGCTCTTCTTTATACTTGGATAAACCGACAAATAGCTCTGTGATTCTCAGATGAAACATGCACTTCTACCCGGTACAAATATACCATTTCTACAATCACACAGGTGTACCTATGCTTATAAATATAATTCCCATTTGTAATTAAAAAACAAACCTGCAAAGGCTTTCAAACATGACCTCAGTAACTAAGTACACAGTAAAACTCAGATGTTACCTTTGTGTTGTAAGTTCTAATACTTAGCCTCTAACTATCCTGTATTATTTAAATCCCGTTTACATTTTATTCATATCACAATTATTTATAAAGTGATAAGTATTAAGAGTATTTTCCCTTTGTGTATCTTTATGCCTAACTTATTCTCTGGCAATGTTTTACTTTAACTGAATCCTGTGTTTCTTTTTTACACCCAATCAATGTTTGGTTTGTGTAATTTTGGCACTTTTTGTTCTTACATCTCTAAAAAATTCTACCATTAACTCAATTCCCAGCTGATTATTTCACTGCTCCTAATATTTCATTCTAAACAGCATCAAATCAACAAAATAAATCCTATAATGATCTTCTTGCCTCTTCCATGCTAAATTACTACCTACATGGTCTTTTCTAGCAGGGCCATTTGCTTTTAATATGATCTTGAACAGGCCAGTGAAATTGAGAGAGGCTCACCTAAATATCCAGTGGTTAGTTCATGTCTTTGAATCAACCAGAGCAAACATTTGAACCTTTAAAATACCAGGCCACACAGGTGTCCTGGCTACTGGGCTAATTAGCCATCCTGGGATCATTTGTGGCCCCTTCTGGATCTTTTTTCTAGCCCTTACTAGTGGGTTTTTGATTAAAACATATATATTTCTCATGAAAAACCTTAGTCAGACAACACAGCATTTTCAAACAGAGAAGTGTTCCCTTGAAAAACTCCTGTTCAGCTGTGGTTGCCATGGATAAGGATGTAAATCTTTCATATGCATAAAACCATATAGATTATCCAGCCTTCCTTTCACTTTGCCTAGCATGTTTTTCACGTCTAAATGGGTATCATAAAAAGACTTAACTCCAGCAATTAAGGACATGCTAAACCTCAATGTGTTATTCAATGTGCTGAAATTTTCAGTTCTATTATTTCCTAAGTCACTCTTTCATAAAGCCTCACACTCACCTCCAGCCACATTAGCAAGGGAGAGCTGATATTCTACCCTCTCAGCCACCATTCAGTATCTTTAGAATCCCTTACCAAAAAGATTTAAATATGCCCTTACAGAAATAATTTTCTGATACTCCTTGTTCAAAACTATCAAGTCCTACGGTTCTGTTTGAGCCCCACAACATCCCTGACTTTAGGAATGGAGTAATTTCTCTCGTCATTCTAGAAATTTTCACAGATGACTTGCACACTTCAGGATTTCTTTTTCCACAGTTCAGAAACTTATAGAAATCATGATAAGAAAAACCACAATCAAAACAACCTCACAAGGTTGGTAGACCTAAACATGGATGCTTAATTTATTATACAGACTATTGAAAACCTTGGCACCGATAATCGTCTTGATATAAAATGACTGAACCAGCAAGGAAGCTGCATGTGACATGTTATTTACACCGATACTATTTTTCATCTAATTTGCACATAGACTCAAGTCTTGAAGTTTTTACACTTCATTAACAAAATTCATTATACCTAATACACATGCCTTCAATCTGTCTGCTCCTGGGGCTTTAAGACAGATCTGTGTATCTTTGTTAGGTGAAGCCTACTATAAAACTGTAAAATACAGCCAGGTAGGGAATGCCTTGCACTTCTCAGTCCTGAGAATTGCTACTTGAGTTATCTCCAAATGCCTAATTCACCTGCTGATTGACTCTTTACTCTTTCCTTGACACCCAACTTCTATCTTTACTGAATTTGTATATTCAAGGATTTCTTCCTGTCTTCCATGAATGCCCTTTCTGTCCTGATTTTTCACATTGCTTCAAATGCTTTTGAACAAATGTCGTTATTTTGCTAATCCTCTGCACAGAGTGGCTATGAGAATTTTAATTTCCTTTTAAAATCTGCATAGTATTTGATCATAAATTCACAGGAACTATGCAAATCATTCCTTGCAGAGCTGCACCGACTTCCAGTAATATCACTGCTATTTTGTATTTTGACGTACAACTTGTTCTCTTGCTGTGCCTGCCATTTGCTCCTTTCTTACCTTCAGTTGTTTTGCAGTTCTCTGCTAATTCTGATGACCTTTTTCCTTGTTCCCACTACTCGCTTTTAGAGCCAGATGGTTTGCATAACCCATGAGAATATACTAATTTATGTTTCAGCACTTTCATTTCTCATCTTGTCCTTTCCACAGAACGCTTTTCCCTCCTTTTTTGTTTCTCCCATTTTAGTGCTCAGATTTCTCTCAGGTCGTCAAAATTGATTTTTCTGAGGTAAAGGGACCTTTTGGCTTAGTGAAACCACTCTCCTGCAAGACATAAACAGGCATGTAACAGACCTCAAGAGCAGAAATGCTTGAAAAGACCATCCAGTATCAATATATTTTTTCTGAAATTTCAGTTTTCTGAATCAAGTATTGCCCTTTTTGCACCTGAGACACCAACCTTAACCACAAAGGAAAGGAGGTGACTTTGCACCAGTTCTAGAAGCAATGATTTTTTTTCCAGCATAGAGGTTCATACTTTTCCCATAGAGCAAAACTGAGAGGATAAGAGCTGTCTGCAGCTGTCTGTAAGTGCCCCTTGTTCCCCCTGAGAGCTCCCACCCAGCGCCCCTGCCCCAAGTCTTGGAAGTGAGCAAGGAGGAAGGTCTCCACTCTCCCAGGCTTAGTCTGTTCTCTGTGGACTTTTGTTATTTACTTTTCTGCTCCGTGGCAAAGCCACTTCATGTACAACAATTTTTACTCTTTTTAAATACCTCGAGTGTGTCTCAGTCTGGTTAAAGCCAGAGAAGAAGTGTGTCAGGTATAGTTAGAACTGTTTACCTGAAGTATGAAGAAGGTTGGGGGAAATCTGAAACTTCAGGGAGGAATAAAATAGACGTTTGGGTGACAGAGGGGGCTGGGACCAACATCACTTGGTGTGGCATGGAGCTGGCTGTCCTGGCCAAAACCACATCCCCTGCATGGAGACATGGCAGCTCTGCTGTGTTACCTTGGTGTCTGTGACTGCTGCGTTGAAGGCTGAGCATTGCTACAGCAAGTTCATGAGAAAAAGAGGGCCCGTGAACCAGCAGGGACTCCATGGGCTTGAGACTCCTGGTCCCTCCTGGCAGCCTGGACTGATGGTCCCACTTGCGTGGAGTGATCTGGGGACAGGAGGTGGAGGATGAACACGTCACCCATGTGGATGTCTCCTAGGTAAGCTCACAGAGGTGTTTACCTGAGGTCTTACTAAATCCTTTGGAACAGCCAGCAATTTTCTGTGGCAAAAGCATTGGTACACAAACCATTGCTGAGGAGGCCACAGGGAGGATCCACTCAGCTGGCACATGTTTCAGGACAAAACTTTGATAGGGTGAACTGGTTTCACAGAATCCCAGAATTTTTAGGGCTGGAAGGGACATCTGGAGATCACTTTGTCCAACCTCCCTGCCAAGGCAGGGGCACCTGTAGCAGATGACACAGGAACATGTCCTGGTGGGCTTGGAATGTCTCCAGGGAGGCAGACTCCATGACCTCCGTGGGCAGCCTGTTCCAGTGCTCTGCCACCCTCAACATAAAGTTCTCCCTCTTGTTGAGGTGAAACTTCTCGTGATTTAGTTCACGGCCATTGCTCCCGAACGGCTCCATTGTTTCCCCGTACAGGTGTGTGGAACAAGCACATTAACTCCCTTCCCATGCCCAGCCATCTTTATGGGGGATGCCAGCGGAGGCGGGCAGGATCCCGGCCTCCGCCAGGGCCGGTGAGGGTGAGGGAGCCGGGGGAGCCCCAGGGCTCCGCTTGCCAGGGGGGAGCCGCTTCCCCGCGGTCCCGGCGGGGCGGGCAGGGCGGAGCGGGCGGCGGGGA